>PVHP010005185.1:0-66639 GCA_004024765.1 Zapus hudsonius | reverse complement strand
GAGTGTCAAGGCTTCTATTTGTCACCCAAGGCTTCTGGCCACAAGCAGTGCAGTGTGATGACAGGGACTTTATCACCCTCAGCTAAAATCCTCACCACTTCCATCACAATGGAAATGGTGGCTACAAGTTTGTGCAGTGAAGGCAGCGAAAGCAAACTCTGTTAATTACCCAGAAAATCCTTCCTGCAAATCCATTTAGCTTCCTGCAAATGAATTGGTATTTGATTAACTCGTCTGAGAACTCAGTCCAAACAATAGAGCAGACATTAGCCAGTTCTCACTCTACAATAAGTTAATCATATCCCCTAAGCACCCCACCATTCTAGAAGTTTCCCTGCCTGTGATGTGGGCTGGTGATGGTGACCTGTGCTGCTGGGAAGACAGCTCTTCTCAGGGTCTGGGTGATACTGGCCTTTGTTGTTTGTGAACCTGGGACAGGAACTCCATGTCATTGTGGGACATACCCAGAGGAGGACACGGTCTCAAGGCTGAGCATGTCTGAGTGAAGGTGCTAGAACCGAGCTGTGGCCAGATGTGAGCACGGGAAATCTGGCCCAGCGCTGCAGGAGGTTCGGAGTTTTCGAGAAGGATTTTAAATTCAAAATTTACGTGGAATCTCCAGAAGGTTTTTATATATTCATTATTTATTATTTATGTAGATTGGGAACTGAACACAGGGACTTGTGAATGCTAGGCTAGTCCTTTACCATTGAGCCACAACTTCAACCTTATTTTAAATTAATTAATTAATTCATTTATTCATTTATTCATTTATTTGTTTGTTTGTTTATGGTGGTACTGGGGATTGCACCCTAGGCATGCTAGGCACGCACTCCAACACTGAGCTCTGACAACCTTATATTTACTTTTTTAATTATTTGTTTACTTATTGATCCATTCATTCATTATTTATCTACATTTGTGGTGCCAGGAATTGTGTCCAGGGCCTCAGGCATGCTAGACAATCACTCCAATACTGCGCTATGTCTCCATTCTCACATGTTTAAATATTGACATTAAACCAGACACGCTTGTTTGACTCCTATTAAGAAAAGACCCTAACTCTTCAGAAAACCATGGTGTTAATAAGGTAGAAGCTTATTTTGCTCTTAAAATAAAAGTTCCCTCCAAAAGCTAGTAAAGCATTGCTTGATGTTGGGGTTCAGGGCATCCTTCTCTTGGCCCAAGTGACTCCTATCATCTTATGCACATTCCAGACATGGAGTAGAAAAAGGTGAAGCCACGCCCACCTCCCTGAAGCTATACCCTGGATATTTCACATACTGCCTTCCTTGACATCCCATTGTCTGGTGCATCCATCTGACAGAGGCTGGGACCAACAGTCCCTCTATTCTACACGACCCAAGATTCACCTGAGGATCAAATCTATCACTAAAAACAAAAGAGAACAGATATACAACAATTAAACTGGTTTTAAAACAATACTATGGGGCTGGAGAGATGGCTCAGCGGTTAAGGCACTTGCCTCCAGTGCCTAAGGCTCAGGGTTCAATTCCCTAGGACCCACATACGCCAGACCCACAAGGTGGTGGCCCTGGTGCTCTCTCTCTCTCTCTCTCTCTTTCTCTCTCTCTCTCTTTCTCTCTCTCCTTGAAAATGAATAAATAAAATTTTAAAAAACAATACTATGACAATCACACAAAACCTGTAACAGGAAGAACCTTTTTCTCTACCAGGGATCTGAAGAGAGTGCTGTTGTAACAAAGTCTCTTTTGTATTACAAGTCTTCTCAGCATCAACCTTGGCACGAGTTCACCCACTGAGTGCATGCTGGGACTGGATGGAGGGTCCAGTCCTCTGACCTTGGAGGATCAGGGCAAGGATGGAGGTCAGGAGGAGAGGTGGGGTGTGTAGGTGGTGGATGGGAAGGATCCCTGGCAGACAGGGCTGACACCATTGTTCTTTGCCTTGCTGGGTGCTTGTGTCCAGGTGATGCTGACCGTTCTCTTGACTTCCGATCTATATCCACACATGGAGGAACATACATGTAACACACTAGACTCCAGAACTTCAGGCTACAGGAGCTTCCTGCAGACGGGGGTCCCTTACACCCCGATTTAGGCCCTTCCCACTAGACTTTGATCTGTTTTGCTAGAAATTCCTCCACCTACTTATATTTTTAAAAGAAGAAAGAGCAAAATAATGACTTCAGAACCAGCCCTGCTTTGCTTCAAAATCCCAAGTAATTGTTTTCCTGCTGTCTAGGGAGGTAGTCCCTCTCATCTTGTGCCCGGAATTCAGCCATCTTCCTGTGGTCCCTGCTTGTCTTTCCTCAGCAGACACATTCCAGGTGATCCATCCCTGGGCCATGATCCTGCCTCGGATCATGGGGTAGGATGGGAAAACTCCCTCTCCCTTCAACACCTACCCCCAGCTCTGGTTGCCAGGCGTAGGCAGGAGGGAGGTTTCCGGGGAATGACCTCAGACCCTCTCGGTGCAGAGTGGAGTGCTGCACCTCATCAAGCCACGGAGCTGAGAAGTTCAAATCTGCTCTTTGTGAAGCCAGAGGAAGGCTGCTGGCTCTTGTCTAATAAAGCAGAGCTTGCTTCAGGCCCAGTCTGGAGGGGCAGACCTGTCATCTCAGCCACTGGGGAGAATCCCAAGTTCAAGGCCTTCCTGGGTTTCCTAATGAGTTCAAGTTAAATGGGAATGGAGTGAGACCCTATCTCCAGCTAAAAAGTAAACAGCAGACTGGGTATGTAGCTCGGTGGCAGAGCACTTGCCTGGCTTGTATGAGGTTCTGTCCACAACACCCCAAAAACAAATATAAGGAAAGATTTCTTTTTCTCCCCTCTGTGAGGGGTTTCCTGTGTGAGAGATAGCAGCTAGGAAGCCACTCCAGATGCCTGGAGTGTGTTTGCTGCAACTTACCATTACCAAATGCTCAAGCAATAAATAAATAATTACATAAACACATAAATAAATAAATTTAAAATGAATAAATTTGAAGAAAAAAAACCTTTCCAGGGCTTTGGGGATCATTCAGTGGGTCACGTGTTTGCCTTGTAAGATGAAGACCTGAGTTTGATTCCAGGAATCCACGTAGAAAAGCCAGTGTGGTGACACGGACTTGCCATCCCCGTGCTGAGGAGCCAGAGAAAGGAGGATATCTGGGCCTCACTGGCCAGCAGTCTAGACTACTTGCTATGTATCTGAGAATAACCTTGAATGTCTGATTCCAGCCTGCCTCCATCTGCCAAGTGCCAGGGTTACAGGCGTGTCCCACCACGCCTGACTTATGGTGGTGCTGGGAACTGAGCCCAGGGCCCAGGGCTTACAAAGTAAGCACACTACTAGCTCAACTACATCCCCACCCTACCCCTTGATCAAGAAAGGTTGAAAGCCACAGAAGATCCTTTGCAAGAGAAGGAAACAGTTGCAGGTAGATGAGACAACTTCATCTATCTAATATGCCCATGGGGTTGTATTATAGTTTTAAGTGTAGTGAAACCCACTTGGTATAAAATTGACCTAAGCATTGTAAGTGTGTATGTGTGTGCATGTGTGTGCACAGGATGGGCAGATGCAGGCACCACGCATACCCACATTCAGGCCAGAGGTATCCTCTGCTTCTCCTCTGCCTCATTTCTTTGAGAGAAGGATCCTAGAGGTTTTGGATTGGATAGACTGGCTGAGCAGGAAGCCCCAGCAATCCCCCTGTCTCCATCCCCTTCAGAACTGGAGTTAGGCGTGTGTGGCTATGCCCAGCTGTTTACAGCGTGCTGGGAACCAAACACAGGTCTTCATTCTCACACAACAACCATTTTTCCCCAACTGAGCTATCTCCCCTGCCCCCATCTTAAGCACTTGACATGCCCAGTTCAGAAACGTCAGGTGTATTTTCATTGTTTTTCTACCAATGCTCAGAACTTGCTCATCTTACAGAACTGAAACTCTAGACTCCCCCCCTTCCCCCCAACCACTTCGGCCACCATTCTACTTCCTGTCTATGAACTTGACTCCTCTAGGGACCTCCTCTAAATGGAATCATGTTGCATGTGTCTGGGTTGTGACTGTTTTACTTGGCATACTATGCCTAGGTTCATCCATGCTGTAGCATGTGTCAGGATTCCTTCCTTTTGAATAGTCAATAATATTCCAACCTTGACATTCTGCTTGTAGATTCGTCTGTAAATGGACATTTGGCTTGCTTCTGCTTCTTGGCATGTAATTGCATAATATAATGCTACTGAGGTGCTGCTTTGCCTACATAGCTGGCACCCCTGCCTATTTCTGAAATCATGTCACTACTGATACCACAGAAATCACCTTTATCCTTTTTAGGGGTCATATGTGTAGGTAGAGTGTATGCATATGTGTGTGCATATGTGCGGGTGTGCCTGTACCATGCACACTTGGGAAGGGACAGAGCACAGTGTACTACCTTTCCTTTGTCATTTTTACCCTTCAGACGGAGTCTCTCACTGAACATGGAGTTGCTGTGTTTGGGTCAGACTGGCCTCAGTTATTTTCCTGCCTCCCGCTCCCTACAGAACTGGGTAATAAATAAGCATAGCCAAGCCCAGCTTTTTATGTGGTGCTAAGGACTGAACTCAAGCCTTCTCAGGCCCTCATGCTTGTAAGTGTTTTCACCCACTGAGCCATCTTCCAAGGCCCAGAAATCACCTTTGAAGCAACATTGCTCATGTTGGCATGTTTGCAAAACTGCATAGCTGTCACCACAGCCTGGCTTTAGATCATTTCCATCACCCTGAAAAGAAACCCCACATCCGTTAACAGTCTCTCTCCCAGCCCCATAGTTCCCAACCTCTGGAGATGACTAGCAAACTTTCTGTCTCTTTCAGAAATTTCAGGGAAATGAAATCCTAAAATAGGTAAGATAAGTGATTTTTTTTTGGTGTCTGTATTTTAAGTAGCATATTATCAAGGTTCATTCCTAAAGTAGTATATACCAGAACTACACTCATTTTATTGCTCAGTAATATTCCATTCCATACATTGAGTTAGTCAGTCTGTTTGCTTGAACTTTGGCAGATGGACATTTGGGCTGCTTCTGGTACCTTCTGTAACTCACCTTATGACCGCCTAGTGTGGTTTAAGTGTAACCATTTGAATACTTGGTCCCCAGCTGATGGCACTGTTTGGAAGGTTATGGAACCTTTAAGAGGTGGAGCCTTGCTAGAGGAAGATGGTAACTGGGGGTGAGATTTTGTAGCCTGCCTCCACTTCCTCTTAACCTTCTGCTTCCTGTCTATGGCTGCAATGTGATAAGTTCTGCTCCCCCTGGCACACCTCCCTGCCATAGTGGACTGTTCCCCTCAAAACTGAAAGCCTGAGCCATCCCTCCCTAAGCTTCTTGGCCGCAGCACCAAGAGAGTGACTGGCACACTGCCTGCCGCTAGCCTCTGCCATGTGGCATTTCCATGTGACTTTTTCTTTCATTTTTGGAGTCTTGGTCTCATGTAGCCACAGTTTCCCTTTTCAGTGTCTGATGTGCCCAAGCTCCAGGGATGAGCAAAGCCTTCTGGGAAAACGCAGCTTAGAGGACAGGTGAAGGTAGCTGATGGCAAATTCCTTCCCCACTTGTCTTGTTTCCTCAAAACATCAATGGAACAAAACTGCATCTACTTGCTTAAAAGCTAAATGCGTGTGTGTGCGTGCATGTGTGAGTGCGTGTGTCTGTCTGTGTGTGTGCGAGTGTGTGTGCATGAGTGTCTTGCATGAGTGAGTGCATGTGTGTGAGAGTGTGCATGGGAGTGTGTGCATGCATGAGTGTGTGTGTGTGTCTGTGTGTGAGAATCTGTGTTTGTGCATGTGTATGTGTGTGTGTACGTCTGTGTGTGTGAAAGAATCTGTGTGTGTGCATGTGTGTGCATGAGTGTGTGTGTATGTGTATCTGTGTGTGTGCGTTTCTGTGTGTGTTAGAGAGAATCTGTGTGTGCATGTGTGTGTGCCTGTGTGTGTGCACATGTATATTTTTTCTCTTCTATTTCTGATGGAATAGGTATGTGCTCTTTAGGGAAGTCAATAGGAGGGGTAACAACCAATTATATGATGAGAAAGGAAAAATTTAAAGACTTTGGAAACATATATAAAACATTCTGGAACTGTCTGCAAATGCAAGGGTTATACCTCCACGCCAAAGTAAAAGTCTGCTTGGGCCTTTGTGAACTTCAGCGTTAGCAAAACTTGGATCTCTCTGTGTCTGTCTGTGAAAGCCACTGTCTTGTGTTGGCCACAAGCTCCAAGGCCATGAGGATGAGGCCACTCTGTCTACTTCATGGCCACTTGCTAATGAAACTCAGTGTTTTATGAACCATAATTCCTGGTTGTATGGTCCATAGCCTTGTCATTTTATCAAACGCTACATTAAACAGTCCTTAGAGGTTTGGACCACACAACTCCTTGCTCTGGACATTGGAGAGAGAAAGAAGTCAGATCTGGAGGGATGGGAGGGAGGACAATGCGTGAGGTGCCCAGCCAGTCAGTGTTTGCAGGTTCTGTCGTGGGAGCAATTAGCTCATGATTCAAGTAACCTGCCACACTCCCCCTCTCACTCACATTTCCCTCACACAGAACAGCAGTCCAACTTTGTTACAAAGAAAGAAACTTGTCACTTGTTTGATTATCAGCGTGGTGTAAGAATTTGCCTGTCACTTGTTTAGGATAATAGCTGAAGTTTTTAGTTTTGAATTGATGCATGGCAGTTCCGATGTGTTAGATGGCTTTCAAACAGCCGAAAGAAATCCACACGTGCTGCCCATTGTCAAGTTCATTTAGCAGATTATTCTAAGACTAAAGTAAGGCGAGAGAGCTGCTGTGATGAATCTTTTAAGAAAATATGACTGAATCGGAACAAAAGCAAGTCCACGGGACTTTGAGATGTCGATGCTGAAGGCAAGCTTAGAAAACTCCCTTGTTCAGAGTCCAGGAGGGAGCAAAATAAAAAAAAAATTAATTAAAAAAACCACACCAACAAATTGAACAAAAGCAGCTGAGCTGATGCAGGTGGGTTGGGTCCTTGCAAGGCCTCAAAGGTCCCTGATGTGCCTTATTGGATTAAATGCTTGTAGGAAATTATGTTGAATTGGCCTATGGGGTTTCCTTCTTGTCTGGCACCCCCACTTCCTTCACAATGTCTCTCATGCGAGGTGTTAGATGGTATTGGAGACAACCAGAAATTTTATATTCATAAGTGATCAGCATTTCTTTTTTTTTCTTTTTGGCATATGTGTGTGTGATGTACATGAATGTATGTGTGCATGCTCATATGTGGGGGGTATATTTATGTGGGATAGTGCTCAGGTGTGTGTGACAGTAGAGGTCAGAGGTCAGTGTTCCCTGTCTTCCTCTCCACTCTATTTTCTGAGACAGGACTAGTTCACTGACTTAGCTAGAAAACCCTGGGGATCCTTCTGTTTCTGCCTCCGCAACCATGGGATGACAGGCACACACCACCATGCCTGGCTTCCACGTGAGTGGCAGGGATCTGAATTCAGGTCATCATGCTTACATAGCCAACACTTTACCCATCATCTCCCCAGCCCAATGAGCATTGTTTTATTTGCAATTTCTCGTTAGTAATTTTGTGTGGCGTTTCTGAAAGAAAAGCCTTTCCCAGGCTATGAAACCTTCAGGCCCTACAAAACCTGCAGGTAGGTAGACCAAGGTGATAGGTCATGTCCACGGAAAGGGAGCCGGTCCTTTGCCCCTGACAGTGACTGCCAGGTGTGAAGACCCCCTGTGACCCAAGTCAGACATTCAGCTTTGCTTGATGAGTCGAGTGCTGGCCCCCTGAGCTACGCCCCCCAGCCACAAATGCACACTTGCATTTCAAATTTTCTGGCTTTAAAATATTGATATGTAACTACACAAAACAAAGCTAAGGGACAGATTTGATCCGGAGGCTGTTCTCATATTAAATATATCTTTGCTACCAGTGATGAAAAAGTGAATGTAATTCATATAATGGTGAGTACACACTCTTGTCTTCTGTGGCTTTTAACTCAAATCATAGCACTAGGATGTTTTTAAATCTTATTCAACTCACCTGCCCTCCTCAGTGTGGGTTTCTCCCAAGTTCCGCTATGGAGGTTTTGTTGTTATGTTTTGTTTGTATTGAGACCAGGTCTGGCTTAGAACTCACTGTGGAAGCCAGGCTGGCCCCCAGCCTGTGTTAATCCTCCTGCCTCTCTCTCTACCATGCTGGGGTGATAGGCTCATACCACCAGCCCTGGTGGAAGGTCAGCTCTTGATCTACTGTGACCCACACAGCCCACTTTCAGGTTCAGGGTCAGGAGACTGAGCCCAGTGTGAAAACCTACTGAAATTTGCAATAATAATTCTGAATTATTATTCCACTTTCTTCTTAAAAGAAAAACTTCAAAAAATGCCATGAAGTTTTTTGTCACTGGCCGTTTATTGTCTCAGTGTTAGCCCAGATTCTCGTGTATTGCCTCTGGGTCACTCACAATTCTTGGAGGTGCTAGAACAATCTTACTATCATTCTTCCTCACCCAGGAATGTTTATGTCGACTCTCTCCACTGTCTTAAGTGTTTGCTTAGCTGTTTCCATGGCTACTGTAATCATGAGGGTCCCAACTCACACGTCACCTCTTCTGAAAGTCTTCCTAGAACATTTCATCTAAGTCAACCAACCCCTAGTTCTCTACCCTATAGTGTAAAGACCATGATCCACATGTGCCTGTGACCTCGTTTTGTTAATAAAGTTTTATCGGCACTCATTTCATTTGCTAACCTGTTCTCTATGGCTGCTCCTACAGGATACTTGTGACAGAAACCATACAGCCAGTAAATCCAAACGATTCACTACCTGGACCTTTAGAGAATTATTTTTGTTAACCTCTTAGACTTTTGCATTGTCTTATTTTATTTTCTTTAACAATTATCAGAACTTAGTGGGGTTTTTTTCTGTGTTTCTGGCTTTTATTACAACATTCGCTCCTTGGGGTTATTTTTGCTCTACCTGGAACATGGTAAAAGCATTATATGTTTTCATTGAGTGAAATTCATGATTGCTATGTTTTAATCTCTTAAGCAGAGAGTGCTCCTGGGTTGGGTGTTTTCACAGTAGGTTTTGGTGGATATTGTTGCTCTTATTATTTTACTTAAATATTTTCATTTGTTTATTTATTTATTTGCACGCAGAGAGAGAGAGAAAAAAAAGAGAGAGAATAAATGATCACACCAGAGTCTCTTGCCACTGCAAACTCCATATGTATTTACATATTGTGCATCTGGATTTAGATGGGTACTTGGGAATCGAACCATCAGGTTTTGCAAGCAAGCACCTTTAACCACTGAGCCATCTCTCCAGCCCTGAATATTTAAGCAGTTTGGGTTTGAAAACTGGTCTTTGGGATGGTGAGGCCTTATCAGCTGACCTCGGTCTTGAATAGGAAACACCAAGGTGTGGTGATTGCATCTGTCATTTCATCCAGTGCCCGAGTCATGAAGAAGATCTAGTTCATGATTGTCAACTACAGAGCTTCAGAGTAGTTATAGGATCATCTTGTTTCTCGGGTTCCAAACACCACTTACAGCACTGTCTGACCTAATGAGTGAGGATTTTTTATTTTTAAATCTTTACCCCCCCAAGGAAATATTTATTTGCTTTTCTCTGCAAAATCGCATCCTATTGTTCCACACCAACTACACAAACCCGAACACATCCTATTCTCATCCATTCTCATAAATGTCTACATATCACTCACGTCTCTCCCTTCACCTTGACAGACTTCTGTCTCTTGGACCCAAATTCCTCAGTAACCTAAGACTCGCTAACATAGATCTCAGAACTTTCGGATGGTTCAATGACTTCTTATCCGTGAGCATCTTTCACCCACCTCTTATTAGCTCAGGAGTGTTTCACACCCATCTTCATGCTGTTCTCTTCATCCCAACTTGTGTTTGACCTGAAATGAATGTCTGGTACCAGGGCCCTGACTCTGTGCTAAGACCTATGCCTGGCACCAAACAGACCATTAAAATTTCTCAAGAGTACCAGGACCTTCCTCTGAGAGTCCCCACACTATATAGTTAGGGCTGTTAAAATGCATCTACTTGTTTTGTAAAGCATGGCTTTTATTTTTTTCCTTTTGCCAAGCCATAATTACTCATTTGCTTTTGAAATGATTATTGATTATAACTTAAGCTTTCTTTTTCTGTCTTAACCAATACATGTTTGATTAGATCTCTGAGGACTCCAAACTCTTAATTTTTTTCAGAGGGCTTTGTGGAGCTTCTAGACCATAAACACAATGCCTGGTATTCCTTATAAATAAAGTATCCCTGGGTGCCTGTGACCACCACACTAAGCACAGTAGGATATTTCTGTCCTGGGGGAGTCAGGAGTGTATGGAGGGTGAGACAAAAGGGAAGTAGATAGTTCCAGAAAACTGTGAGACACAGTCATACCTGAGAACATAGTTTTTTGGGGGGAGCAGTATAAAAAGAGAATTCAGAGAATTTTACAGAAATTCGAGATAGCATTAGAACAAGTGAGGAGCTCGGTCTTGACAGTTGTCACCCCAGCTTCTGCCAAATGGGTCCATTGTCACTTCAAAGCTAGTAGGAAGAAGGACCTCTCTCTGGTGTAGACCCTGCACACATGATACAGGAGATGCTTGGGAACACGGTGCTGAATAAGAGTTTCTTAATTTTCTTGTCAAATGTCTGTAAGTTTCCTGGGCATTTTTCTTTCAGAAGTTCAGCATAGATTCAAATATGTAGGAAACCATGAAGACTGCCTTTTTGTCTTGGAGATGACTCAGAGATAGAAAATGGATGATAGAGGTAGACCGATGGAGAGATGATAGATGGATGGATGATCGTTATATGATAGAAATGGAGATGAATGATGATAGATAAACAGCTGATAGAGATCCATAGATGGATACACAGATGATGATGATAGATTAGATAAGTGGCTAAATAGACACAGATAGATGGATAGATAGATAAATAGACAGATGGAGATAGATAGATAGATGATAGATAGATGGGTGGATGGATAGATAGATAGATAATAGATGATAGAGAGATAATAGATAGATAGATAGGTAGATAGATAGATAGATAGATAGATAGATAGATAGATAGATAGATAGATATCCTTTAGGTGGGATCTTTCTTCACATTCTATCCTGACAATAGCAGGTGTTAAAACAATAAACAAAAGTGAACTGTGCTAAGGCTCACTGAAGGGATTTTCAGAAGCTACCATTCAACAAAATATATTATGCATTTCCCCCTCTCTGTAAATGTGAGTAGCCTTGAATTGCCGAGCCAGGTAAAGTGAGTCCACAGATAACTCTTCAATGCATTAAACTCCTAAAGATATTAGATTCTTCTGCAACAGACAAGGCTTGGTGTGCAACTCATTAGCATTTGAACAAATTTGTGAGACTTTTAATGTATGTTGGTGGATGGGGCGAAGGAGACTAATGCAGCGAATTCCCGAGCCTAATGGTTCCATTTATCAAGGGAACAGGTTTTAACATAATGCATAAACCTTGCTCACACGGCCATTTTACTATGCATTTAATTCTATTGCAACATGGTGCTACATGCAGAAGGGATGGGGAACTTGAACATGGTTAACATTCTGAGAAAAGACTAGGAAAAAAAATCAATACCCTCTTCATTCCCCAAATAAAAGATGATTTACAAAAATGAAAATGTGTATTGATGAAAGGGTCTGACAGATGACAAGATGCATTAGGGATGTTTTAAGATTGGGACAGGAGTTGTCATTTCCACTGAATCCTCATCCAGCTTCAGAAATCATGTTATTAAAATATTTTAGTGGGATTAATTAGAGGTTATAAATTGGTTAAAGGCCCTCCTGTAGCTTTGAGCTCTGTGAGCCATGAAGACATCTATCCCTGAGTTTCATCCCCTTCTTCCTGTTTACTTAGACTTGAGGAGACCTGAGGTACTGTCTTCCCCCCACTGGGGAAGAGCTGCCAAAATTTCACACTGAAACCTCAAGCCACTGGAAAACCCAGCCATTCAAGATTTTTGTTTTGTCTATTAGCGATTCAAAAATAACCTGATGCTATGCTTTCTGAAGAGGCAGCATCATGGCTGTGTCTACTGGGGAGGTCAACAAAGGTGACTGACATTTTGTGTTTAGTCATGTGCTAAGGTAAGGGACCTTGCAAGGTGGCGCATCACTTTAAGAGTGTCGGTTTATTCTCAGGTCACCCAGAGCTGCCCCACACTAGAGATTTGAGGATTTTGAGGTTTCTTTGCTGGCAGTACAATTCCAGAGCAATGCCCCAAAAGAGGAAACCATGTCAGGGGAGGAGATGGCTTAATGGATTAAGTTATTGCTGGGCAAATGTAAGGATTCAACTCAGATTCCCAAACCCACATAAAACCAGACACTGTTGTCTGTGATCCCAGGGCACCTAGACAAGAAGGGATGGAAGAATCCCCCCAAAGCTCATGGCCAGAAAGCTTAGTGAAAGAAAGTAGTCGTAAACAAAGAGAGACCCCATCTCAAATAATGACTGACACCCGGAGCTGTTCTCTGACCTCCACGAGCACACCAGAGCAGGCATGTGTGTCTGCACACACACACACACACACACACACACACACACACACACACACACACACACCAAAAAGAAACAGGAGATTCTGTATAAACTCTTTATTTTCTTTTTGTGGTTCTGAGGATTGAACCTAAGATTACCAGTGGGTCACAACCCAGTCCTCTTTTTACTCTGTCTTTTGAGACAAGGTCTGACAAAGTCACCAGGACCGGTTTTTAACTTATCACCCAAGCTGACCTTAAACACGTGACCCTCCTGCCTCAACCTACACAGTAGCCAAGAATCACAGAACTCTGTCACTAGGTCTGGCTATAAATAACTTTTGATTCTATATTTTTATGGTTATTAGGAATCTAAAGAAGTCACTTAAAACTTCCACATATACCTCAGTGTATTTCATGAGGAAGATATATGCTTCTGTATATCCATAAATCTAGGCGGGGTTGGACACTGTTGTTGTCATGAAGATGTCAAACCTTTATGGCATAGACCTCATCCTTTTTCAGGAGATATTCCTGAGACTCAGGTTGAAAACACTTTGCTCCTAATGCCTAAAACAGCCTCGCCGTTTCTCATTCTGTTCACACTATTCGTCCAAAGTTCTTTCTTCAAAAAGTTGAGTCTTCCCAATCTCCCTGCTTCCTCCCGACAATGGTGTTGGATATCCTGTTTGGCAGGATGTGGGTCTTAGTGTTAAGAGTTATGCTAATCTAAATAGCTGAAACTAGACTCACTTTCTATCGCTCAAAATAAATCATAAAGTTGGAGCTTAAGGCAGGAGTTTAGCAATGAATCTCCACCTTTAGAAAACTCAAAAATCACACCGCGTGTAGACCAAATGGCTTAGCTGAATAATACCCCAAACAGATAGGAGAAAATGCTTAAAGGGGACATTTCATAAAGTAAGTCAAGAGGCTTAACATACCTTTCATGCACCCAACAGGCTTCTTTAAAAGGAGTCAAGCCCATGGAAACAGAAATGCAGGGAAACAACAGCTCTGTTTTTTTCCCTATCTGGGTAACACATAGAAATGATGGCAGGTCTCACTTCCCCTTCTGTCTAACTGGCATGCCCTATGTCTCTTGCGTGTCCACTCATTGTCACAGGTCTGAATTGCCTTGGCTCGTGTCTCTCTGTCTCTCAGGTGTGCAGGCCTTCCTGGCAGACACAAGATCCTACTTGCTTAGTGCAATGCACAAAAGTGACACCTCAGAAATGCTCACAGCTTAGACATCATTCGACCTAGGATGAGTGCAGGCTGTCCTGAGTCTCTGATGCTGACCTCATACTTTTGATCAGAGTCAGAAGTGGCAAGAAAATGTGATTAGGTGGAAGACTGGACATCTAACTCCTTCTTTAAGCTCAGGAAAGGATCTTCCCTTCCCTCATGTGCTGGTCACCAGCTCCTACAATCAACAGGAGGAGCTGCCCTAAGCCTCCAGACACTGAGCTGAACTCAAGTGTTCTTGACCTTCCTGCTGGTGGCTTGCCAGAGGACACCCTGAGTTGCTCCCACAGAGTAGCCTAGGAGATGAGAGGAACATACCTTATCTGGGCTTCTCTCGTGCCACCAGGTGGGGACCATCGTCATTGAGGAAATAGCTGTGACCAGCTCTTTGGACTGTTTGATTCATGGCATGTGCCATTAGTCTTGGATCTTTCTTCTTCTGACAGGTGTGTCTACTTTTCCTGCACTCTTTTCACAGATTCAGGCTAAAACAGTAACGAAAGTTCTAGAAAGACTTCAAAGGCTTTCTCAGTATGATGTTCTCCAATTGGCTTGGTTCTTTGAATTTGGTAATAGACTGGTTTTTTTTTTTTTTTTTGCATGAGTCTAACTCAAATTTTATTTTGAAATCGACAACGGTGCTTCACCCAGTCCCCTCAAAACTTAAGATATGATCCCCTTGAGTTCAAAATGAAACATCTGCCAATTCAATGTCCAAACTCTGCTAAGGTCATTCCTTTCACCTGCAAGTCATATCATTATTTTTGCATTTCTATTTAAGTAAGTTAGTTTGGGCTGAAGTTAAAAGCACAAAAGCAAGAATTAGCAAGGCTTTTTTTTTAAAAAAAAAATGTAGTCATCTATCTTCCAAGAAATCTCCATGGAGGGATTTTTAAACTGTACCGGGAAGCAGCTGGAACTGGAGCTCAAACAAGCCACATCATCAGTTAACCTCTCTGATTCTATCAGCTCATCTGCAAGATGGAAATGAACAGCGTCTTCCCCAAAGAACTACCATGAGGATAAAACCAGATAAATACCGGGAAAGTGCTTGGCAAATTCTACTGTGCTCCCTGAATGCAGGAGAAAGACACCCAAAGTGGTGTTAATGGGTGAGGTTCTTCAGAGAACAGTAAGTCCCAGCAACCCGGTGAGACACTGATGCAGAAAGGAAGTAACCAAAGCAGATGAAGCTATCCAAGGAGCAATCTGTTACAGTATCATTTCAGAATAATGAAGGGTTACAGCCAACACCACAAGTAGCCTAGACGTAAAGACCTACACAAATGCAGCAAAACATTCAAAGTTACATAAAACACTCTAAAATTCACTTCTGCGTATTCATTACCTATGCTCATTGCTGTAGGCACTGTGGCTGCCATATACAATAATGCACAAAATATCTGCATAATAACATATAAGTTATGGACAAATCAAAAGATAGGGTAGATTTGGGGCTTTTGCTACTTTTCAAACTCAACCATGGAGGACTCAATGGCACAGTGTAATCTGATGATTTAAGGTAGGATACTATACTGTTCTTTGGTGCACTCTGTCAGGGAATATTTCTGGTTTTTCTTACACTTTTTCGTTGTTTTGATGCATGATCTCAAAATTATGTAGTCCAGGCTGACTTTGAACTCACAATCCTCTACCTCCGCTTCCCGGGTTGAACTTCAGTAGTGTGTCACCACATCTGGATTTTTCTTAAACTCTTACCAGCAACTATAGGAGAATGGAAATTGTGGGCTGAGTATGTGTACGTGTGTGTGTGTGTGTGTGTGTGTGTATGCAAAAATCAAAATGTTTTACCCAGGCACTCAATTCGAGCACAAATTCCCATACATGAATATGCAAGAAAATTTGAATGTGTGTTTGTCAGCAATTGAATATCTGGCAAGAGGAAAAATTAAAATAGATTGCACTTAGAGCTGGGGGAAGGAAGAATAAACACAAATTTACAGGTGAATGTTAGCAAACAGCATATATATTGAATAGTCGACTGAAATACACCCATCTGAACTCAGTAGGAAATTGACATCCTGTTTGTGCTTGCTGTGTATTAGAACTGGAAGCCCCGAGTTATGCTGTTCAATAACGATATGGCAAATTTCTGTATCCACATGGCAGGCACTTGGCTCTTAAGAGCTGGTGAGATTGAGGGGTATTCGAGGCATTTAAAATTTCAAAACTAATTCAGATAGGATCAAATCAGTGTGGCCAATCAGCAAACAGTAAACAGGTATTTATGAGACAGCTGCTTATCTATCTGTTTTAACTCTATGCTTGATTGGATTACAATGAGAAAAATCCCCCAAACAGAAGAGGGACCAGATCCACACTGTTGCTTGGGAGGCTGAGAGTTACAAGAGATGTTTTGGCGCCACACCCCTTTCTCTCTCAGAGCACCACATTCTAGATGAAGGCTGCAGTCTGAAGCCAGTCCATTAAGCGAATGTCACCATATAGTCAAAATTATATTTGAAAGTTTCTTAAATCCTCCATCTGTGAGCTTGCTCTATTATTTTTTAAATTTATTTGTTTGCAAGCAGAGAGAGAGAGAGAGATGGGGGAGAGAGAGAGAGAATGGGCGCACCAGGGCCTCTAGCCATGGTTAATGAACTCCAGACTCTGTGTCGTGTGCATCTGGCTCCACGTGGGCACTGGGGAACTGAACCAGGGTTGCTAGGTTTTGCAGCCAAGTGCTTTAACCTCTGAACCATCTTTCCAACACCTACTCTATTATTTTGTTGCTTTCTTATTGGGATATAATTTCTTTGCATCCTGTTGTAGTCAACTTCTGTTGCTGCGTGGAAAGAACCCAACCAAAAGGCAGCTTTCGAAAGAATGGATTTATTTTGGCTTGCAGACTTGAGGAGAAGCTCCATGATGGCAGGGAAAACGAAGGCACGAGCAGAGGGTGGACATCACTTCCATCATAGCACAGCAAACAGGAAGATGTGCCAAACGCTGGCAAAGGGAAGCTGGCTAGAACCCTCATAAGCCCGCCCCCAACAACACAGTTCCAACAAGTTTCCAATTCCAAAACAGCCATCAGCTGGGGATTGAGCATTCAGTTTATGGGGGACCCCTGGATCAAACCACCACACACCCCTATGCCCATAGGAGACAGAAATGTAATATCAACACACACACTCACATACATGTATATGCACAGCTTCCTTTGGGCACTTTTATGCCAACTAAAGATTGGGAGGCATTACACTAAGAAAACATTAATCGGAGAGTTTATAAAGTAGATGTCGGTGCTACGGAGCCCTCCTGCCTTGGGGGTACTTTGCAACCTTTGGGGTGCAAGGCGGACAGGAGGCTTCTGAAGTGGTCGCTTGCTTTAGGGGGAAATTCATTCCAAGGTCCCAATCAATCTCTCCAGCTTTGATACATGCTGATAGATCTATTTGATGTTTTGAGGATGGAACGAAGCAGTGGATGGCGCCTTCCTCGAAGGTTTTGTTAGGAAATCAGAACGTAGGTTACGTGTGTTTTGCTACGCTTGCGCATTTCTGTGAAATTTGCTTTTCCTCCGGCTTGCTTGCTCCTCAGGCACCCACCTCACCTTCAGGATGACAAGACAGGTAACACCCACTTAATGGACTTATTGACATGATAATGCACAAAGAACAAGCAATTAAGCAATCACCACTATTATTTTATTATTATTATAAATTGCTTTTGTTACTGCCTGTGACCCTGGGCTTGTTACCACATCTTTCTGGCCTTTTGTGTCATTTGTCTGTGCAGAGGATGGATGCTGTCGTCTCCTCCAAGAGTGGCAGAGACAAAAGGAAGTGCAGTGTGTGGAAAGCTCTGGAGACTCTACACATAGAATGCAAAATGATAAGTCACACCATTGTAATCCTAAGGCACCCCAGCTTCAGAGAGGCAGAGGCCCACGCATTTCACAGATCAGCAAAGCACGTTCAGTGCAGGAACTCTGGTGTGGATGTGGACGTGGGCACCTGGGAGCCTGGGTCCTTTCTGACATCTCCTGCCATGTGGAGTGACCTTGTGCCACAGACACGAGTGAGTCAGTCTTCAAGGAGGAAATGCCCACGTGGCACGAAGTCTAATTGTATCTCTCTTCTCTCCAACTGCATGGTGTTCTCATTAAAACCGCCTATGGTGTTGAAGAACAGAAACAACCCAGTCAAGGCAGTGGGTATATGAGTTTAGTTTGTTGAGTTTATATCCAAGCTCCAGTGGTTTCCAGACATCTAAGGATTTGGGAGGGTTCCTACATGGTTCTCAGTGGTCACCTGTGTCCAGATGACCTCCGTGGGGATGTCCACTCTGGTTGGAGGCTATCCTGGAGCTGCTGGGCTGAGACTTACCTAGCAATGACCGTGGTCCTCCTGCATAGCCAGCCACATGCAAGCTCCGCTGCTCTCCAACCGTGGTGTAGGAGCGGGGCTGGCAGAGAGTGGGTTAAGGAACCTGAGGTTCCCTCACAAAGCGCTCAAACAGAGGCCTCTTCTACTCCTGCATCCCCTAACTCTTCTGAGGGATGCCCCTTCTACCGAACCACCCCCCAAGGACCAGGGATCTCGCCCTGAAAGTAACAAGGAGGAGGCAAAACATAACCCTTGCCACGCCCCTGCCCCTCCATGGCTCCTTCTTCCTCACTGCCCCAGGAAAGCTGCACTCCTCTTGGCATCCAGAAAGCCCTGTCCGTTCGTTGGGTGACAGGGAAGTGGGAGATGAAGGGATGGTGGGCCCATCACTGCCAAATGCTGTCTTCCTGCAGCTGTCTGTTGAGGACATCTGCTTTTGAAATCCCTAAGTCAAGACTTGAGCTCCTGGGTTCTGGGTCTTCTTTGTGATGCCTCTTCAGGGGTGCTGTGATTTAGATGCAGTATGGTCCCCAAGATTCATGTGTTAGAAGCTTGATCCTTAGAATGGCGGATGAGGAGGTACCTAGTAGGCAGTGAAGGGGTCACCGAGGAGCTGTCTTTCAAAATTTTATTTATTTATGTATTTGCAAGGTGAGAGAGAGAGAGAGAGAGAGAGAGAGAGAGAGAGATAGTATAGACATACCAGGGCCTCTAGCCACCATGAGGGAGCTCCAGATGCATGCACCACTCTGCGCATCTGGCTTACATGGGCACTGGAGAATCGAACTCACGTGGTTGAGTTTCACAGACAAGTGCCTTAACCACTGAGCCATCTCTCCAGCCTGAGGAGCTATCCTTGAAAGGCATTTGTCACCTCTCCACAGAAGAATTGTTAACAAACAAAATTGGTCCCTCCCCCATCTCTAGAGTCCTGTCTCACCATGTGGTCTTATCTCCATGAGGATCCATGTCAGTATAATGAACTCTTGACTGGAGGTCAACTTCATGGGGCTGTCTGGCTTTATTTTTGATATTCACGATCCCAAACTATAAGGGAAATAAGTCTCTTCTTCGTAAGTTCTCAGCCTTGGGTATTTTGTGATAGCAATAGAACACGGATTAATAGATGAGCCAAGAAGATTCTGCTTAAGGAATGAGACCCCGCTGTTCATGCTTCCAAACGTTATATAGCAATGTCATCATCAAAGGGTCCCAAGAGTTGCGTGTGTCACAGGTTTTGTGTTAGTCCTTTTATGACACTGTCAGTAGCTTGTCTCATAACAACTGGAGGCCGCCAAGTCCAGCTCCAATTGTATCTTCAGTCATTAGTGGTCCACAGTTTGAAAGAACTCATTGTTTTTCCCAATCACATCCTCTCCTGCTACATTCTTAAAGGAGGTGAGAAGTACTTCTTTAAGTTTTGTCATTCTGGAGCAGGTTTTTTTCTTATTATGTAAAAAAGCAATTATAATTCAGAGAAAAACAACTCAATGTGTGAAATGGTAAAATAATTCTATTGTCACTGGAAGGTTCCAGTTGGGGACTACCGATTACATCTTGGTGGAGAATATAAATCCATGTGTCAGATCTGCAGAATGTCACTGAAAACTAGGCAGGGTCTTTATGGCTAGATCCCCTCCAGGCCAAAAATGTCCCTGGCCAGCACCCCCTGCACCCTCCAGAGCCTCCTGTCCCTCTTCCCCTCTCCAACCTAACCCACCTCAATCCATGATGTCCGTTCTGCAGCCAAGTGAATCCTTTGAAAATGCAAATATGATATGTCTCCCCAGTCCTAGGAAACCCCATTCTGCACTTAACATTCTTCAGTGGACTTCTGGGTGTATTGGTTTCCGAGGGCTGAGTGGGCCCATCCTCCTTCCCTCAGAAGAGTTCAGAGAGGGTCATTCCTTGCTTTTCCAGCCTGTGGTCCCTGACACCCTGGGTTTATATGCCCTCTGTCTCTGTCATTACATGGCACTTCCTCATTGTGTCTATACTTTCTCTGCTTTATAAGGACACCAGTCCCTGGATCCAGGCTCATGCTACTGACATTGCCTGATTATGCTGTCAGGTATCAGGGGCTACACTTCATCATGTCTTTCAGGGACTCACAATTCAACCCCCAGCACTGGATTGATTCACAGAAACCCAAAACCTCACTGTCATCTTTGAGGCCCAGTGAAACCAATCTCCACCTATCCCTTCAGGCTTTATTCTGGAAACCCAGGACTTGACCATCATCCTCAAACCCCAGGGAAGCGAATCTCCTGCCACCACTTCAGCCTCCCTTCTGGACCTTTCTCCTGTCTATGCCAAGAATCCTCTGCACCGTGACCTGCTGAGCTGCCTCCCTCTCCAGCACAGGCTTATTCAAGGGCCAACTTCTGCTAGCGCTGCATTCTTTCTGAATGGTCTCCCTCCCTCATCCCTATCACTCCCAGCGCATGTGACATGTGTGTGCACATGTGTGGTGGTCAGAGGACAGCATTGAGTGTCATTCCTTGGGAACACCATCCACATCTCAGCACCACTTTTAGCTTCTGAGCAAAGCCATCTTGAGGAGCACACTTCATGTCACCTGCTAGGCTTCCATTGTCACTTAGTTCTGTGACAATTAAGTGTTTCTTTGGGTGTTTGTTTAAGTGGTGTGAGTCCTACTTATATAAGTTGGCAGCCAGGGGTCTCTAACTAGAGTAGATACTTAATGATAACTACTGGATAGATAAACAAAATATTTCCTAAATATCCAATTACAGTATGGCATGACTGGTAACATCTATAGGATCCCACATTCGTTTTTAATTAGCAAAGAATTAGGTACCATTATGGTGCTTTCAAACAATATTTTCCTTGATTCTCCTCCATCCCCTCACCCCATCACCATGTGACTTTTAACCTATATCATATATATATATATATATATATATATATATATATATATATATATATATATATATACACACATATCTGAAGACTGTGATCTTCATGTATGGATTTATTTAGAGTTTATGTATTTGCTTATGTTTGTACATGTACAAGTGCATATGTGTGTTTGTGTGCACATGTGTGGGGTGGTCAGAAGCCAACATTGAGTGACGTCATTCCTTGGGAACACCATCTACATTGTTTTGAGACAGAGTCTCTCACAGGCCTGGAACTCTGCAAGTAGGTTAAACCATCTAGCCAGGGAGTCTCAGAGATCATTACAGCATGAGCTGCAATGCCTGGCCTTTTTATGGGGGTGCTGGGGGCCAAACTCGGGTCAAGACAGGCATTTTGCTCACTGAGCCATCCCCCCATCCCCTAGTGTTTGGATTTTAATTCCTTGAACTTCACTTTAACTTTGTGGAGGAGTTTAAGTATGCCTATCATGGCATCCCATAATGAGCTGAAGGGTAATAACCATGCCAACTTGGCTTAGAAAGCGAACAGCTAAGAATCCTGAAAACATTTACAGAAACAAAGAAAAAGAAATGAAAGAGAAGCAAGTAGAGACAAGAGTCAAGGAAGCATCAGAAGCCATTTTAGGTCATTTTGTTATTTGACTATTGCACAAGAGAGAGGAACCCGGATCCTCTGGGAACGGAGCATTAATCCTCATTAACCATCATTCCAGTGGGCATGCTTTCTCTGCGCCCACGGAAGACACAGAGGCCCCTTCCCAGGAAGGATAATGTGTCAGCTCATAGTTCACTTACTCAGAATACCTAATGGTCCACACGGGGAGTCCACGGTGTTTATCATCACATGTACGGACAAGATGGGCCCTATTGAAGACTGCTGGACCATGCGTGATTTATGGTGCTTTCTCCCCCTCTGCTGTTGGAGGAGGTGGCCACATGGGTAAAATTCCATCTGTCCCATATGTAGCCCCCTTAATTAATGATTTATCTTACTATCTTCCTTCTTGAGAGTCAAAAAAAAAGTGATTGGAGTTCTCTAGGTGAAACCATCATCTGCCAGACAGAATCACAACCATGACCTGAATCCCAGTGACAAACAAGCAGATGAGGACATTCTGGGAAGACCTGGGGGGGAAGCAGGTGAACAAAATCCCTCGTTTCCTGGAGGAAACATTAGTAGGTGTTTCCTAATCCTGCCTAGCAAAAGGTCAGCGCTTTGATGTTTGCAGGAGGGGTGTATGCACCCTAACATAAATGTGTGCTTAACACACACACACACACACACACACACACACACACACACACACACATCTGCTCAAGTTTCCATGTTATGAGAGGAAATATAAAGAGATTCCAGTGGAGGAGGGAAGCCATTAATCCAGTGGGATTGGCAGTCAGATGCTTGGAAAAGCTGACTTATTAACATGCAATTAATTGTCACCATGTTAATCATGAAATATTGATCTCTTCTTGCGTGGTGAAAATCACCTTATTCTCATTTGCCCCAGAAAGGGGAACATTTAGGGTCTTATTTCAACATCTTCACACCATCCAGCTGGGTATCATTCATAGCTGGATTTATTTCTTTAGTACATATAGCTGAAAGGATGGGGGAGGGAGCCATTACCATCAGTTCGCCCACATTTATTTTGCTTTTCTTCCCTTGTTGAAATACTGTCATCTGATTTCATAAGAAAAACTTCAAGGGAGACTTCACAAGATACAGGCATTGGCGATTTTATGATTAAATGATTAGAATTTTATTCGGTAAAACACTGATTATATTAGAAATATAAAACCTTAGATAAGCACAGTACGTCTAACCCTATGGTTGAGTTCAGAGCTATTTACAACCCCACAGACTTGACCAGAAAGACTGGATTCTAATTCCAGGAATCCCCAGCCTAGATTGTTGAAGTGCAATTTTACAAAGAGAAGCGCTAATAGCTTAGCTTAATTAGCTGCCAATTTCATGAATTATTTCTGTTTCATAGTCACAGTTTTTTTACTCATTTATTTACCTGTGATTTTGAAATTATCCTTGCAGCCATCTCTTGAGGATAATAGGGCAAGGAGATGGGGCCCATAACCCCTTTACAAAATGTAGGTGATTTTGATTCATAATTTAAAATGTAAATGTTTTGAGGTCAGGCCTCTGCAAAAAAAATAATTCACAAGTCGATACATTGCCTCCTCATGGTTACATGTTTATTACCAAGAGGTCTCCTACACTGCTATGCGGGTGTATTTACTAACACGGGGGTTTTTATTGCTTTGGTAAGGTGTTATTGCACAGAGGTTCACATAAACATTTGTATAGGTTTCAGAAAACAGTTGTTACTGAGGAAGAACCTTTTTTCTGTTTACACAAATTCAGAACAAAGAAACATTGCTACAGCTTCCGGTAATTGACATGTGGGCGTGTTTTTTCAAGTCACTGACTGGAAGAACTGAGCATCTGAGATTTATTTTTGACAGGACTTAAATTACTGGTAGTCTGACACATTTTTTTTGAACAATTACTAGACACTAGGGTGTTTAAAGTAATGGGTACTATTTGTTAGAGGAAACTGTGAAGTTATGAAAGAGCATGAAACAGTTTCTCATCTGATTAGTAAGACACTAAGGTTACATGTATATTACTAAATACCACATACTCAATTCACTCCCCATATGAGAATTTTCTTTCTCAGAATAAAACTCATGCTTAAAACATAATAATCCGTCCACTTGAAAAATGGGAGAATCATGGGAATTCAGGAAAAGAAAGGGCCCCTCTGCTCCCCGTCAGTTTAAGTACACCGAGCAGAGAGCTGCTTTCTGTTTTGTTTCAAATGTCTTACAAACCAGGCCTCACTGTTCATTAATTAGTCACTATCTCTCAGGAGCTTCTAAACATTGTTTCACCAGCCATCTGAACTCCAACTGGAAAATTAAAATTCACAATTTTGTGAACTGCTCATGTCCCCAAAAGATAAAGCCACTGCAGCTGTCATAATTGGCAGCATTTTGACGTCTCGTGTTATCCAGAAGTGGGAGAGATGGCTTTTTTCCCTCCTTCCTCTCTGCTCCCGTATCAAATGAAAATGAATGATTGCAGGCTTTCTGTCCTCTGCTCAGCGCCCTGTGGCTTCAAAAGCAAGGCCAACTCCGGAGAAGCGTCTATCTGGGGACCTTTCTACTCTTATCATTCCCAAGGGTATGTTCCGGTCAGGACACCCCAGAGCTGGCTCCTTCTTGACTCAGCCTTGGTCATGTGGGTTATTGCTTCTTCTTTCCTTCCTTCCTTCTTTCTTTCTTTCCTTCTTTCTTTCTTTCTTTCTTTCCTTCTTTCTTTCTTCCTTCCTTTCTTCCTTTCTTCCTTCCTTTTTTTTTGCCTAAGATCTTTCTTCTTCCCTTGGTCCAGGGATATTCATGAGAAGTCCTGGAGAATAAGATTGTTGCATTTCTAAAAGACAGTTTTGAGCTGGGTAGATGCTCACAAGCATGAAGAGCTCAGTTTGATCCCCAGAACCCACATAAAAATGCCAAGCATGGTGGCACATGCTTATAATCCCAGCCCTGGGGACCGGGGAGGTGGAGACAGGTGGATCCCTGGGGCCTATCATCCAGTCTTGCCTACTTGTTAAATTCCAAGCCAACAAGAGAGCCTGTATTAATAAAAGTGTATGGTATTCCCAAGGATAGACATTTGAGGTTGTCCTCTGGTCTCCACATACATGTGCATATATGTGTACCCATACACACACATGCATGCACACACACATTGCATTAAAAATAAGAAAAGAAGAAGTCTTTGCCTTGTTATATTGAAGATGAAAGGGGGTAATTGCCCTGCATGACTCAAGCAAGTGTTCTCCACCAGGGCTGCTTCTGTCTCTACCTCATCCCAGAGACATTTTCAAGTTCTCATAACAAAGGGGGCTGTTGTGATATCGAACAGGTACAGGCCAGGCTGGTGCTCAATGTCCCCTGCTGCACAGCAAAGGCCACACAACATAATTATCTGACTCCAAGGTCAGTAGTGCCCAGGCTGGGTGAACCTTTTGACAGAGTAATGAATGATGCCAGTTCACCCACACTCTGAGCCACCTCCTCTTCACCTACACATCCATGTGGAAAAGCAGCGGGGAAGCTAAGCTGAGGTAGAGCTCAAGCCATTTTGAAAATCCTCTTGGTTCTCTTAGACTGAAGACAGGTCTTCAAAGAGATGCATTCACACGCCTACCTTCCTGAAAGGAGCACTCTGTGCGTTCAGGACAGAAATAATACCATAGCATACAGCAAGATGAGTAGCCGTGGGTGTGGGACACTGTGGGCACTATGGGGCACTAATAAGCCCCTGTCTGACAAGAAGTCCTGTTTCTGTACTCTCCTCACTTTGTGAGTGTAGACAGTAAAATCATCCTGCTTTGTCTATTTTTCCTCATTGCAACATGAGCAGATTCCTCTGATGTTTGATTCATGTCCTATGTACATGAGCCTAAAGCTTTCAGACTCATTACAGATTCCATTGATAGAATGAAAAATAATGGCTTGGGCCTCTTTATCCTATTATGGTGGGTGTTTTTGCACCATCCCTAGAATATTTTCCAAGATTCCACTGCCCATCCTTCCATTGATCAATCCACCCACCCACTATCTATCCATCTACCATATAACCATCCATCCATCCATTATCCATCCATTCATCTACCCATCCATCCATCCATTGATCAATCCACCCACTCACTATCCATCTAACCATCTACTAACCCCACCATCCACCCACCCATATCCATTCATTCATCCATCCATTCCATCCACCCGCCACCCATCCACCCATCCATTATCCCCCCATCATCCATCCATTTTACCCATCCACCCATCCATCCAGGGTCTGTTCTTCCATCACGTGTAAACAGACATATCTGAAACAACCGGTTGCAGTCATCTTTCTAGTTGCTGCACAGAAAGAACCCAAACAAAAGCGGCTTGTGGAGGAATGGTTTATTAGGCTGACAGACTCAAGGGGGAGACTCCATCCTGGCAGGGAAAATGATGGCATGAGCAGAGGGTGGACATCACCTCCACCACAGCACTGTAAACAGCGGCAGGAAGGTGTGTCAAACACTGGCAGGGGGAAGCTGGTTTATAACACCATAAGCCCGCCCCCAACAACACAGCTCTATTGAGGTTGTAAAACCCAAACTCTGCCATCAGCTGAGGATTGATTACCCCGAACACATTCATTTGTTTGTGGGGGACACCTGGATCAAACCATGACACAACCCACTAAAACTTACAATTATTTCTCACTACTGAGATATTGGATGGCTTTAACTGTTTTTCTTTAAAGTTTTATCTATTACTTAAATACAGTAATTGTGAGTCACTCTTAACTATAAAACCATTGCCTTTTAAAAGGAAGAACAGATATGGGATGAATTAATGGACACTTTACCACAGTCCAGGAAAACAGTTTTGATAGTTACACAGTGTGCTTCTTGCCCTCTAGTAACTCCATCTGCCGAGTGAAAAATATCAGTCTGTTTTCTGTTTGGGGTTTGGGTTGATGGATGGGACTTTCTCATTGTGAAATCTGCATGTTTAATTAGCGTTTTCCACTGACCTCAGTGTTGGTTACTTAGACTATACATTAGCTGGAAGCAGGGGCTATTCATCATAAAGATTCAGTACAGAGTTTCTCTGGGCCCAGATTTTGCTTTGTCTTTAGGATCCTCAATAGCGTTCAGAAACTTCCATTTTTCCACATTTAAACATTCTGGGCAAAGGGATAAGAACTGAAAGAAATGACTTACCAATTCCAGGCTTGTAAATACCTGTCTATGCGCTTCTTCTGACCTTCAAACATCCTTATTGAACGCTTACATACCTTTAAAATCTCTGATTCAATGTCACCTCTTCCACGGAGCCCTTCTTGACCACTTCTTATGAAGTTAGCTACTGCTTCCTTTGATGGAGATATTAAATATGACATTCTTTGATTGAGAAGTTAAATGTTTCCTTTTCTGTCACAGTGTCTCTTGCTGTCATCAAATATAAAAGTTATTACATTACCAAAATTACATTCTTATGTAGCTAACTTTGCTCCAGAAGTTTGGGGCTCCCTGAGGGGAGAAACAGAATTTATTTGTCTCTGTATTGTCCTAGGGTCTTCCATTTGTCCCCTTCAAGAATGTGACCCAGACTCCAAGTCAAGTCAGAATGAAATAAGTTTAGTATGAAATGAAAAAAATCTGGAAAGAATGTAAAACACAGAACAAGACTGGATTATCTTAAGACTTATACTTATAGAATATACACAGACTTAAACAGCCAGCCAGAACTTACATAACAGTGAACAAATGAGGGGGGAAAAAGTAGTGATGGCTGTGTTTGAGTTTGAGGCATTCATAATAAAGAAATGTTCAAATTAGGAGAAAGCTTCTCAGAAAATATAGATCCAAGTCATTTTTGTAAATAAACACTCTGGGACACCTCAGTCCTGCACCTGGGAAGGTGTGGGAGGCACTGGGTGTATGTGGCTCATCTGTCATCAGAGATGGGCCCCTGCTTAGCAGATAGGAGCACTGCAGCTGAGGGAAGCAACGTTTTGTTTGAAGCCAGAGCCCCAGCCCCTCCCTAGGTATTTGGCCTTGAAGGTCGATGTTTTTCCCGGTCGACCACAGCTGTTTTATGTCCTCTTTTTTTTTTTTTTTTTTCACTGATGTTTCCTCCATGTGGAAAGCTTTGAAAAGGCTCCGGTCACATTTTGAAACTCCATGACAAAAAATTGAATGTCATCCAGAGCTCAGTTTAGGATTTAAACATCCCTGTCAATCAAGGCTGTCATCACTGGCAGATTTTTATCCTGACGATAGATCTCTGTGATGTGCTGGGCCCGAAGGGTCCTAGGCTTCAGAATGACTAAGAACAGACTCTACACGGTAATGAAAATACGTACAAAAAGAGACAGAGTGTCTCCAGACCTTTCCATTATCCCCTTCTCAGCTGTCGGGCTCAGATGCTCCAAGCCAAGTATCTCCCTTTTCGTCAAGGTAACAATCTGTGGAATGGGAATGAGAGATCTCAGTTTTTCATGTGACAGAGACTGTCATCCTCACAGAACTGACCAGAGAGTAGCTGGAAAACAAGGACACAAAAGAGACTTGAGGTAGATTGCAAAAAACACTGCTTGCCAGGTGAAAGAAAGCCAGAGTCCAGGGACACTTCTGGAATGAACTCACCAGGCCAGCAGAGAAGGGCCCAGCGACTAAGTTCATAGGACCAGGGTGAGAGCGAATCTCAGATACTGTGATCTGCAAGCAGGAAGGGGATGCTATGACCAGAGAGAGAGGCCAGTGCAAGGCCAAGAAGGGATGAGGGTGACCATGGAGGCAGCAGTGGGTGAGCCGCCACCCCTGTCTGCCAGGGGACTCGTGGAGTTTGGAGATATATGTTTTTCTGGTTTCAACCTGGGTGAGTCCAGAACAAAGCAGCTATAAGCTGGTCTGGCTGTGGATGTGCAGGCCTTGGGAAGGGCCTTGGCTGTCCCTGGAAAGGAGCAGGACCTTGCCAGAGTGGGGCAAGCAGGCAGATTCCCAAGGCATTTTCCTAGAGACCCAGGGCCCTGGTTCTGGTTCTTTGGCAAGTCACTCACCTGTTCTTGACCTTACAGTCCTCAGTTGTAGCAAGAGAAGGCGACAACAGATGGTCCTAAAGGTTTCTTTTGACCTTGAGACCATGCCATTTTCAGCTCTGCTCAACAACCAGAAGAGAGCGATCAGGGAGTCCTGAGTGTTTTAGAGGAAGATTCTTCTGGCAATAGTTTGTGAAGCTAAACACAAGGCCAGGAGAGAGCTGAAGGAGGAGACTGAACATTTGCAATAATTCAGTCAAGAAAGGATAGAACCTCAGGACTGGGGAGATGGCTCAGTGCTTTAAAGGCCCTTGCTCTACAACCTGCTGACTGGAACTTGGATCCCCAGCATCCACATACAGCCAGATATAAAATGTCACACGTGTGTGTCTGTCACCACAACATGCCGACAGCACTGGGAGAGAGAGGCAGGAGAATCCAGTCTGGCTTCACAACAGCAAACAATAGAGACTGTGTCTCAAGCAATGTGGAAGGAGAGGACCAACACCCTGAGAGTATCTTCTGACCTTCACATAGGTATGAGTGTGTGCACACACAGATGATAGATCCAGGAGAGGGGTCAGGAGAAAGGGTGGTGGGACAGGAAGGGAGAGTGAGCTGATGACTACATGAGAAAATGGAAAACTCTGTGGCTGACAGCATATGACCAGTGATAGTTTCCAAAGTGTGGTTTTACTCATTCATTCATTCATTCATTCAACTTACTGATCAGCTATTTATGAACCAGACCCTGGTAACATGAGGAACAATTCCTTCAATTTCTACAGCTCCCAGTATCATGGGGAAATCCCAGGATTTTTCTGTATATATAATTATCTCTCTATGCTATGAAAAAAAACAACATGCTATGTCATGACAGTCACAAACAGGGTCTGAACCTGCCCTGGAGACCACAGGAAGGCTTGCTGAGGCGATTGGTATAAATGATCAAAATTGAAGTAGAGAAAAGTTGGGGTGACAGTGGCAAGTGAGAGAGACCGGATGGCACAGGCGGCACGAAGCAGGGACAAGTTTGGAACCATTGATGGAGTCAGAAAAGGCCAGTGTGGTTGAGAACCAGCCCGAGGCTCCCGAAAGAGTGGAAAGGGTTAAATAATAAAAGGGACTTGCCAAAGCCAAACCATTTTGGACAGAATTCATTAAAAGATGTGTTATAATCTGAACCCTGGCATACAATTAGAGTCTTGAATATTTCCCTGGGAGAGAAAAGAGAGCCTGGGGTGAAAGGTGAGGGATAGAGGGATAGATTTTGGTGGAAAGGCAGGAAGTGGAAGCAGTCCCCAGGGTGGGGGGGTGGAGACTGAGCTTGGCAGAGACTGTAGTGAGAAAGACATGCTCTGGGAGCAGCCCTCCAGCTGTGAGGATGGATTAGCCTGGGAGAGAGAGGAGGAAAGAGTGACAGGGGCAGAGCCTTGGGACCTGTCCATGTATTAGGACCGATTTGGGATGATCCAGAGATAGGAAGGCCAGTGAGATGGAGGAAGACTGGGGAGGCTGAGAGGCTTGGAAGCCAAGAGTGAATCACAGAGGCTAGTGAAGGCATCAAAGGTCACAGCCACACAAAGGCTGACATGTGGCAACGCATAGATCATCGTTATCTCTGAAAGGGGGGAGTGACTCATGGCCGGATTACATCACCTTGGACAAAATTTATAACGAGTTTCCTGATAGTCGTTTGCTGCAGTGGGAACTGGCTGCTCACTCTGCCTGTCTTCTCTGAAATTTCTTAAACGCACAAATATGCTAATCTCCCCAGATTACTGCAGCAGAAAATTGAAATGCCTGCAGAGAGGAGGTGGGGGTGATTTTCTGTTGCTACCTTTGCAATGTTTATAATGTCGGCTTCTCTCATTTCCTCGGTGCATGGGCAAGTTTGGTGGCGACACTGGATGGTCAATTTGATGGGACTTAGAATCACCTGGAAAACTAACCTCCCAGTGTCTGTGAGGGTATTCCCAGAGAGGCTTAACTGAAGTGGAAAGACCCACCCTGAATGTGAGTGAGCACAGTCATCCCAGGGTCTGGGATCCTTGGCTGAATCAAACAGAGAGAGTGTGAACCCCAGTGTTCATGTCTCTGCTTCCTGACTGGACACACTGTGACCAGCCACCTCAGACTCCTACCACCATGCCTTCCTCACCATGGTCGACTGTGTCCCCTCAAACTGTAAATCAAGGTAGACCCTTGCTCCTTTAATGGTTTCTGCAGGTAATTTTATCACAGTAGTATGAAAAATAGCAAACACAACAAGGGTTCCATGACTGCTCCTGAGAGTTAGTGAGTCCTTGAGAAAGGAACGAGAATGAGCGAAGGCTTAATCTCTTCCACTAATTCAGCAATATACCTCAAAATTTTGCATTTTTGCTTACGGAAGAGAGATGTTTATAAACCAAAGATCAAAATGCTCACCTATAAACCTCCAAGTAAAGTCTTGCTAGTGGAGAGGGGACTTGAACTAGAAATGCTAATGGGAGTTTAACCATCTTATTTCAGTTGCATGTGTCCCTTTGAACCTAGACATGTTATAAAAATAGAAAAAAGAAAGAAAGTAAGAGAGAGGAAGAAGAAAGAAAGAAAGAAAGAAAGAAAGAAAGAAAGAAAGAAAGAAAGAAAGAAAGAAAGAAAGAAAGAAAGAAAGGTAGAAAGAAAGAAGGAAGGAAGGAAAGAAAGAAGAAAAGAAAGAGAAAGAGAAAGAAGAAAGAAAGAAAGAAAGAAAGAAAGAAAGAAAGAAAGAAAGAAAGAACATTTCAAGGATCACTTGTTCATTAAAAAAGTTGCTAAGTCTAAGGACTTTGCGATGCCCAACACCTAATAGGTACCCACCCAGTCTATATGTCTTAAATGTAAAGAAATAAAATGGTACAGGGTAGACTGGTTTAGTGAAATCTTAGAGTCCATATTATTAATTTGAGGCTTCGTCTTTGGGCGTTGGTAAGTTATCATGGGGTTATCATAATAATTGCTAGTTAACTGATTTTTAAATGTAATTCTAGCTGCATCGTACTACCTGCATTAGTATGAGGCTGGATGCCGTGATGCTTTGGAGAAGCTAATAAGGAAGTCAAGAGAAAAGCAGATAGTAAGTGCTGACAAGGAAGGAGGAGAGAAGCAGGCCGACTGGAGAGGAAACACTGAGGGATAAAACAATGAAATTCAACCTAGGAAAAGATTTGAATAATGAAGGGTAAAATTTTTATTAAAAATGAAAATCATTAACTCCATGTGGGAACTATTTAGTCTGAGGTCATTTGAGATCACTGTGATTTTGGTTTCTTGATTGTTGTTGTTGGGATAGAGCCCAGGGCCTTGCTCAGAGTTGGGGTGCGGGAGGCCATCCACTGAGCTCTTCTAAGTTCCAACCTGACACTCAGATGTCTCAACGTAGATCTCCAGTAGCAGAATGTGATGGAAGCCTTGCAGTGAGCGAACGTGTCGGGAAGGGTTTATAGGGGAAAGAACAAACCATGGAAGGCCATGTTTAAAGTAGGAGAGAGGTGTGTGGAAGACACAGAGGGAGCTTTCAGAGAGGAAAAGGGGAATTTTCAAGGTAGGAAGCAAAAGAAAACATTCCAAGAGCAACGAAATGACTAGCCCTGCCCAGAGGTCAGAATAGGACACACCGAAGGCAGGAGAGCTGAGGTAGGTCCAGGTTGCTCTGTGGGAACACATTCCCAGTAGAGATATAGAAGTGGAAGCCAGGCAGGTTAGATTGAAAGATACAAGGGAGATGAGAGGTAACTCGGCAAGGTTGACATCTCACGTGGGTCGCCAGATAGTGGCTCACATGGACAGCAGCAGGTTAACCGTAGAAGAGACTGATTTGCAGGTTAAGCATAAAAAGATTTCACTAACCCAGTCTACCCTGGACCATTTTATTTCTTTACATTTAAGACATATGGGCTGGGTACCTATTAGGTGTTGGGCATCTCAAAGCCCTTAGACTTAGCAACTTTTGTAATGAACAAGTGATCCTTGAAATGTTCTTTCTTTCATGTTCAATTCTGTGTCTGAGTCATCCTAGCCCTCCAGGGACAGCTTAATCTTGTGTATTAGGAATCCAGAAAGGGAAAATCAGGGATATGACATCTCCAAGTCTTCAGGGGACAAGCAAATTTCCAAGTTTTACCTACATTGATATGGTAACCTTCCTTGAAACAGATCGATGGGCCCATGCTGGCAAGAAAGCAATAATATTATATAAATAAGATGACCACTGATTGTGGACTCTGCCTGCGTCATGCTGCAAACCTTACTCCATCCCACAGAACTTTACAGTAGCACCAGGAGCTGGTTGCTGGGAGCCTCTTAGTACAGAGGATTGCTGAGGGCTCTGGAGGTGAATCACAAACCTTAGTCACATAGCTGTCGGTGTGGCCAGGGTTCTGATTGGTTTAAATCGTGGTTCAAATGTGAAATGTACCCCTACAGGCTCTTGAGTTTGAACACTTGGTCCTCAGCTGAAGGTGCTGTTTGGGAGGTTTGTGGAAACTCTAGGAGGTGAGACCCTAGCTGGAGAAAGTGGTACTCTGTGGGTGACAGGGGGCGCTTGGAAGTTCCAGCCTGGTCTCAGTTCAAACCTGAGCTCTCTTTTTCTCCTGGTCTGCCAAGATGTGAGCGGTCCTAGCCATACACTCCCGCTGTCATGATGACAGAATGCGCTCACTCCAAACTGAGCCAAAATAAATCCTTCCTCCCTTAAGTTGCTTCTGCCAGGTACCCTGCCACAGCAACAGGAAAAATGCCTATTGCATTCAGACTCCATAGTCAAAATCAGAATGTAAAGTCCCACCTTGTTGCTGCCTGACGACCTGGAAACAAGGATTGATTTTCTAAGCTTGTTCAGCTTACTTAATTTGATAAGAAGCATCAAGACATGAAAAGCAATTATATAGGATGATTTTAATCTTAAATGAGTTAATATATCCAGAGTTCTTATAGTTCCAGAAACAAGGAGCCTCACATACATGGTGGTAACTATTATTACTTGCTAAAGGGCTCTGGAGAGAATCCGGCCTGTTCTCTCCTGTGCTAATCAAGTAGTGTGACTAGAAATACCAATCCCCTTCCCCCAAGGGCAGCTAAATTCCTGCTTCTTCCAGAGTCCATCAACTTAAGGAAAAGGATGGTGTTTCTGGTCTTTGTCTTTATAGGAAAAGATATTGGATTAGGGAGGCACTGTTGCATTTCACAGAAGACCCGAGTTGACTATGGACATTGCCCTTGGATTCATATCTTCATGTTGACCCAGAGTAGCAAAGGAATGAATGCCCTCCAAGGACACCACCCATGACTTTGCGATTGGATAGGATCCAAGTTTAATTGAGGTAGTCACAGAGCTCAAGACAGGGTGACCCTTCTCGAGTTTCTGAAATATGTTTACCGACTGCATTAGCTTATTAGATCTTTACAACACAGCCGACTCTGCTTTTAAAAATACAAATATGATTGATAGTTGCAATGTAAGGTGGGTTTTACATTTGTGTGTGTGAGTCATCCTGTGAGAAACACGAGGTGAGACCAGAAAACTGTACTCAACTGTTCCAGAAGCAAGGTGAAGATGCCCAAAGGCACGTGTGCACAGGCCCAGGATCCACCAGCCTTCTCCTCTCACCCAGAGGTCCTCCAGCCACACCCATCCTCAGCTGGAGTTCACCCTTCTTACCTTTCAGATCATTCCCCAGCCACAGCTTACAGCCTTCCCTCATCCTCAAGGCAATACCTCCTCACGCTCATGATTCCCTGGATTTTCTAAGAATCTACCATGCATAAAACGGTACTGTGTGTTTACTGGGATTCCACCTTTGAAATGATACAGAAGAGATTGTGTACTCACAACCCCGTTTCCCCCACAAACTCTGTGGTTTTTATTGTGCAAATTAGAAAAGTGTCCTCCATTTTAAAAAACAACCATGTGCCTCACCTGCAGAATTGATGAGAAATACGTATAAAGCAAATATTAATCTTCTTTGTTATTCCACAACCATGACTTAAGCTCAGACACAAGTAATCTAATTCCACCCATTCACAACTTCATGCTGGCCGACTTCCAGCCCCCACTCCTTCCACGGAACACATCTAAGCAGCTTCAGGGCATATTGAATTGGAAAGTTGTTACCAACCAGTTCTTATAGTATAAAAATGGGAATTTTCCAGAAAGGCTTTCATTCATACTGACCTACACAACTATATATATATATATATATATATATATATATATATATATATATATATATATCATGGATGAAATCCCCTTCGTACATACTAAGTCTCATTCTGCTCACTTTAATAAATTTTCTCATTTGTGAAAGTTGCTGAGTAGAGACAGTGAGTTGTTTACCCAGTAGGTGGTGTGGCCATAATAAAGAAGCCTTCTGATTAAGTAGACTGGGAGCCTCTTATCTTTCTCACTGAGTGGGAGCACCATTAGTAGTAAAAGTAATTACCTGTGTAGCACACGCTGATTGCATTGAGTACCCACTACATGTACTGAGATAGTCATCTCCATTTCACAGCGTCTTAAGAGATCCTTATTGGATGCTAATTTCACATTTGAAGCAAAAGTGCATTATTTTTGGAAAACATGGTGTTAGCTGGACGAACAAATCTTTCAGACCTCTTAAAAGACATCCTGGGCCTTGGTCTCCTCCCTTATAAATGGCCTTTCTCCAACATGGGAGCCACAAAGGATGGTGCCCAAGGTTGGAGATGGTAAACAGACTAAGTGTTAGAGAATGTATTGGGTTGATAGCACATGGGGGAAGGGATTTCCTTTCATCTACGAAGTCACAAAGTCAACTGTGTGAAACGGCTGGGTACTTAAAGCAGAAATTCCTAAGACATGGTCCACGCCAAGTCTTGTTAAATGTCATCTTGGATCATTTCACTAAACTTGCAATCCTTCTCTGAGAGGAATCTTGGGAACAGAGTGCTTGATACAGCTGAGGCAAGGACAGGGCTTTGGCTTCGGGTGGTACTACCACAGAGACTACTTCAGCAAAGGTGAAGACAGACAACACCTTCAGTACTCCTACACACCAGCAAGATGACCACCAACTACAAGCAAACTTCCCAAGGCTAAACACCACAGGTCAAATAGGCCGTCCAGACCAGTGCAAATTCATGGGCACTTGCTTATATAAGGAGGCTGGAACCAAAGCCCATTAACTCACACCACACCATCCTGTGTGTGCCAGCCTTTACCTACACTATTCTTTGCATGAACAACCCAAACAGTTGCTTGCCCTAGACAGACAAGTTAGACTTTTTTTGTAAATTTAGTACTTAGCAGTGAGGTTTGTAAATGATTTTTTATATTAATTAGTTTGAAGCTTCACGCTGTATCAATTTGGCTCACCACAGACTAAGGCAGGAGGGCTTCATTTACCATATTGTTGCTGCCCTTTCAAAAGGACAAAAGACGCAACCAGGTTACCTAATGCAGGGAACAGACACTCTCAAGTCGGACAGACAAAATCAAATCTGGACACTTCCTAATTTTGATCCTGTTTATTCAGACATGAGGCAAATTGCACAACAGTTTCTTCATGTGTTAATTAGGTATAATAAGTTTTTTCAGGTCAGAGATGGCTCAGTGGGTAAAGTGCTCGCCACACAAGCACGAGGACCTGAGTTTGAATCCCCAGCACCCATATAAAACCTCAGTGTGTGGCATGGGCCCATAAACCAGTGCTAGGGAGATGGAGACAGGAAGAGCTACTGGGCTTGCTGGTTAGCTCATCTAACCAAATACATGAGCTCAGGCTTCAGTGGGAGACCTTGCCTCAGAAATAAATAAATAAAAAGTAGAGAGGGACTGAGGAAGATACATGAAATTGACCGATGGCCGCACACATACAAGCATACATACTCATGCAGACACAGCACACACATACAGGCAAAAAGTAGTTACTTCATAGGATTGTTGTGAAGGCTAAAATCAAATGAGATGGTGTAGAAATTTCTTTTGTAAGTGAAAAGAATTCTTGATTTGGGTTTTGATTTTTTTTAAGTATATATTTATTGTCCATAATGAGTTACATTATTTAGTGGGCAAATAATGAGTTGTTATCCCCAATTCCCCAATTTCCCCCCTCCCCATCCCGATCAGCTGGATATCCTCCTCCGTGGGCTGTCTGTATTAGTCCTTGTGGAAGGGGATCCTGGATAGCCTAGTACTCAGCCCGGTCTTCTTGGCCCAAGTGTGTTGTTACTGAAGGGTGCCATGCCTCTGGATAGTCTCCCCCACCATGGCTCTCACAATCTTTCTGCCCCCTCTTCCACTCAGTTCCCTGAGTCGTGGTGGGTGGGTTTTGATTTTTTTGAGACAAGATCTCACACCATAGCCCGGGCTGACCTTGAACTCTGCCGTCCTCCTGCCTCACCCTCCAGAGTGCTGACAGAAACAAGCTCTAAACACCTGCAGCTCACCCTGGGAACTTTGAAGGAGAGGAGACAGGGCTCCAGTTTGAGTAGTCACTTCTTACAACTTTTGCTCCCTTGTGAATTTTTAACTCCACATATTTATTGCTTTTTCTAATAGAACACTGTTTTTTTTTTTAGTTTAATGTCATTGAATTTATCTTGAGGAAAGTCATCAGCCTCCTATATTATTATTTTGTTCTTTAGAATTCCCTGATTTAAAAAAAACACTTCTAAAATATTATTAAAAATTAAATAAGATAATATTGCCTAGGTGTTTTTCATAAAGCTTGCTACAGAATAAACATTAATCAAATTTATCAGGAGTATTCATGTCTCCTCCCTGGCTATAAAGATCTTGGAACCCAGAAAAAGAAAAAAAAAAAGGCAAACATCTAGCAATTACTCAAAGGGTTTTCATTTAAGTCATTCTGGCTAATTTCAGGCCCCAGAATCAAGAACAAGTGTTTATATATCAGGTCAATTACTTCATGGAGAACTGCAAAGAAGACTTGGAATTATTTTCCAGCTGGATATTATATTGTATTCGAGTGTTTGCAGCAAATTGGTTATTCGTGTGGACTTGGTTTGAAGGTATTTCCCCCACCCCCACTGAAATTTTTCAGTGTATTGACATAAATTAAATCAAGATCCAACCTAGGAAGGCCACTAGCCGAAGCTGAATGATGTTACCAGGCATGGAGACAGGAGGTAGGCCGTTTCTCCCCTGGATTTCTACTTTTGTGGTTAGTGAGGATTTGGTTCTAGGTGAGAATTTTTATTAAACAAGATTGGCTCTTAATTTCATTTTCATCTTTTTATCATTGGTCCCTTCCTCTGTTCTCATTCTTCTACATCCCTCCCTTTCCTCCAGTGATCAATAAACACCCATTCTCAAATCAGAAATTAAACTTAGTTTATACTTTTCTTATGCAAATTCTCTTGACCAGGGCACAAAGCCAAACTTGACCTAAGGTTTCACATTGCTGCTTTGTTTCTGCTACAGACATTAATAAATACCACATACTAGATAGTCAGGCTCTCTGCAGTCCCAGTGGGCCCCTATCCTTCCTTCTAAGGTAGGATGGTACCTAACTTAAATAGGGCTGGAGAGATTTCTCAGCAGTAAAGGCCCTTGCTTACAAAGCCTCATGATCTGGGTTTGATTCTCAAGTACCCACATCAAGGAGATGTACAAAGTGGTATGTGTATTTCTGGAGTTCCTTTGCAGTGGTAGGTGGCCCTGGCACACCCATACTCATTCTTAATATCTCTCTCATAAATAAATATTTTTTAAAAAAGAACTTATTTTATACAGGTTCATAGTGGGTAGTGGGTTTGTTAAGTTCTTACTAACTACTAGTTTGTAAACCAACTGTAAACTACAACTGGTTCATCCCTAGCTATGACAATTAGCTATTGTAAATCTGGTTTGTACATTACAGAGAATCTGAAATATACCCCAAGCCTTAAATGGAAGCACACGGCTCAAACCAGTATCTGTATAGTGTCATGGCTGGATCCTAGAGTGAGACGAAAAAAATCCGAGTATTTAATGCTATCATCAATTGAGTACTTGTCAAAAACTTCATATACCTTACCCAATAGGTATTCTTTTGTTATTCTCATTTTACAAATAAGGAAAGGAAGGCCCCTGGAAGAGGCTTTCTGCAGGGCAAATAACATCATTCAGATTCAAGCCTATGTGGTACAAGAACCTAGGTTGTAATCAAAATGCCTAGTGGGATTCAGTGGCAGCAATGTCCCCAGCTACAGAGCCATGCATGTCACTAAAGGAGGCTCCTTAAACTCCCCCTCAATGCTCCCAGGAATTCCCCATGGAGGCTGAGCCAAGTGCCCCAGGCATGGGTGCTGAGCTGCCAGTGACACCCTGAACCTGACCGTGCCTCTGAGGTTATCTATCATTCAGGGCACAGATTTAGATTCCTGACTGGGCCGTCTTAACCCTGCCTGACTTCAGTCCCCTGCAAGGAGGCATGTCCTCTGGCTTCTTATCTCTTTGTGGTGGTGGGACAAGACTGACTGTCCACTGTGGGCCTTAAATAATTGTCTGTGAATCATAAAGAATAGCCCTACTTAAAGGAAGTGACCTCAGACAACTAAACACATGATGATGGTGACTTCTGAGGAAGGCCCTGTACAGACAGCTTAACACAGGACTAATGATATCAAGTAAGGGAAAAATAAAAATAGACTACAGAAGCGATCCAGTGTGTTCCGTGGGAGGTGCTAAGGAGAAAATGGAAAGAGATGGTGGAGGAGACTTTGGGGGCCAGGGTGGAGGGCTCACTGGTCGAAAAAAATGGCTAAAAAAATGCTGAAAAATGAATGTGTTGCGTGCTATGTGACTTTTCTTGGGGTGAACTGATAACTCTTCACTGATGACAGACCAGAGGAAAGATTCACAGGTGTCTAACAGAGTGAGCCAGTGAGATTATTGGGGTTACTTACAGAGCAGGGTGAGGGATTGCTTACAGGAGCATGGAGGACTCAAAAGCAGCTGTACCGACAAGCCCACCCCAGCATGGAAGCCATGTCTCTGGAGCACCCTGAAAGACTTTCAGTAGCTCAGTGAGTCTCCTTTCCCTTGCTCTTGACACTCTATAACGTTGGGGAGGTGCCTTGGGAATCTTATATTCAGGATGCTCCTGAGACTTCTAAGTTTGCTTGACTTCCTGGACTCTAGGAAGGAATGTGTCACTCCAGAGGACCTAGCTACATAGCGAGACCTCTGAGAGGGTAAGGAAGCAAGCCAGGTGACAATTTAGAGAAAAGAAAGTCTCAAGGAGAGATTCTTCTTGTGGCTCGATCTCACACTTTTTGCTAAGAAAATACCCTGGAGTGAAGAGAAAAAGATGAGATCCTTTGCACCACAGAAAGGCTTTTGCCCAGGTCCCCACACTTTTCCAAACAGAACGTGGCCAAGCTGAGGAATAGTTCCATGATGACCTTTCACAAACCTGCACGCAGCCTCATGGGTGTGGTTTTCTGAGCACATGGTCAAGATTGTTACTTGCACAATTGACAAGCTCACACAGTTCCTTGACATCCTTGGGTGAATCACATGTCTTAGGTCTTTGGGTCCGACCATGGGATCGCAGAACACCACCATCTTGGTGTGAAGGCTCAGTCTTAGCTATAGACCAACCTGTGGAAGGGCACAGATGAGGGCTGAAATGAGCTCAAGCACATAGCTCTCTCCCTCCGCTCTGCTTCTGAGTGACATCTGTTACAGGAAGGATCTGGGGCAGAGCCTGGCAAGTCCTCAAAGCTCTCACTAGCGCTCTTGGAAGGGATGCTACCTTTTTGTTTTCTTCAGTGTGTTTTAGTGGCTTCTTCCAGCTACTTAGAGAAAAGTGAGTAGGTCTATTGATCTGGTGATTGGCAGGGATTTAAATGATGAAAGCTTAATGTAAGCACGCTGGCCCTGCACCTCTGTCTCTGCTGACTGAATCAGATCTGAGGACAGAAACACCCCTGTGCATTTGGCTGGGTCAAGGTGCTTTGTACCTGTCTGGTTGCTAACAGGCCACCTTGATGCTTATGGGCCATTGGTCAAGGAAGAGGGATGGCACCATCCTGTCCCCCATGCCTTTCTCTTAGCTCTTCTCGCCATCTGGCCTTGGCTTAAAATTCCTTCTGACTTCATTTCCTATGGAAACATCCATGCCCACATTGTGATGCAGAACCAGACTTCCTCCTCGGGGACCATCCTGGGTCTAGTTTCCTCACCACTATGGCTCCTCATGTCCTCACTGGTCAGGGAACTTGGAGAGGAAAGGCACTAGGCCTTAATTTGATTTATGGAATAAGTTTGTATTCTGAACTCACTGTGTGCCAGGCAGAGAATTGGATGCTGGGAGTCCAACAGTGTATGCAACATTCTGGGTTTGCTCTCATGGGGTCACCATCACTGGAAATTAAACTGACCTGGAAGAAGTTATCATGGCAGGAAACCACAGTGACCGCTCATGTTGAGGGCTCTGAAGGGAGCCTTGAAGATCCTGTTTGTTTCTGTCCTTCAATAGCTAGCAGAGAATGGGCATTTAAAAAAGAAATATTTCTCTGGGTGTGCTGGTGCACACTTTTAATTCCAGCACTTGGGAGGCAGGGAAGGAGGATCGAAGTGAATTCGAGGCCAGCCTGAGACTACATAGTGAATTCCAGGTCAGCCTGGGCTAGAGCAAGACCCTACTTCGAAAAATTAAAAAGGAAATATTTCTAATTATATGAATTTTTAAGATGCTTATGCATGTGTATGGGCCCATGTGTCCCACAACGTGCATGTGGAGGTCAGAGGTCAACCTCAAGGTGACTGTCTTCTCCTTCTGCTCTCCTTGAGACAGGGTCTCCCTGTTGTTTTAGCTGCTGTGTGTGTACCAGCCCCACTTCAGGATTCTCCGGCTCCACCTGGCATTGTCATAGGCTCCTTGGGATCACAGACCTGTGTGCCACTTGGCATCCGCTCTGGTGGATGTGGGGCCAGGCCATTGAACTTGGTCTAGCAGGATTATAAATAAGTGTCTTTATCTACGGAGTCATCTCCCCAGCCCTAAGAAATTGGTTTTAAAAAGAATTAGCGTTGGATGAGTGTTTAATTTGAATTCTGTGGAGGGTATCTATCTACCTTGACCATCCATCCCACTGGGGTTAATTCTCCTCAGTTTTAAATACTAAGTTGTAGGTGCCTCGGTTCTTCTCAACTGACGTCACCCCTACAGTACAAAGGAATAGCAAAATTTAAAAAGTGTGAAGGTTTCCATCTTAATGGAGATTTTATGGCTTCCAGAAACCTGTAAACCTCCGCTTCCTTGTGGGTATTCCACTGTGCACTGATGAATGGCACTTTTTTTTTCAATGTCTGATTTATTCCCGGCAACAGCACACTTCTCATAATTCACTGAAGGCTCCAGGCTTTCGGACTTCATACGGGAGAGCCCAGAGCAGCTCGGAGGCCACTCACTGTCTTCCCTTGCTAGGGATCCCAGCTATGAGCTATTCCCAAACCTATTAGGAGTCCAGGGTTCAAGGCCAGCCACGGTCACTGATCTCCTGGCTTGGGAGGACCACACGGCCATGACACATGGCAGAAACAGCTCCTTGCCTGCCAGCCAGAACACCGTGACACTGCAGTGGCTTCTCCTTCTCGCCCCTGGCACTCTGCAATTCACTGGGCTCCACAGTGATACCTTTTTAAATCTTCCCATTATGTTCAACAACATGTCAACTGAAAGTCCCAGCTTACAAGATCATGTCCGATGGGCCAAAGTGTCTAAAATAAATGTTAGCTCATAAAACATCCGAGGCACTTCTGGGGGACCCAAGCAAAGCCCGCATGGAGAAAAGAAACATATTAAGTGAATTGTAAAACCTAGCAGTGACAGGTACAGGAATGGGTTGTTTGGGATTTTTTTTTCCAAACAGTTTTTTGGACTTCCAGGCAGACAAATTGAAAAGTGAATCCTCCCAGGTAGAAAGGGATGACTCTGGATTTTTCTAAGACTTGGGAAGCTTGGTGTGCATAAATCCATTTTTCATTCTTTTTTTTCCAACAACATTTTATTGACTATCTGTGATGTATTATGCCCTGTGTGGGGCACTGCAGATTAAAATAGTGACTAAGGATCTGAGGATGTGGGTTGGCTGGTAGATTGCATGCAGGAAGCCCTGGGCTCTGTCCCCAGTACCCCATACACTGAGTGTGAAGGTACATGCCTGTAATCTTAGCACTTGAGATGTGGGAGCAAGGGGATCAGAAGTTCATAGTCATCCTCAGCTGCATGGCAAGTTCAAAGCCAGTCTGGGCTATATAAAAGTCTGTCTTTAAAAAAAATGATTAAGAAAAGGTTCACCCTTGAAGAATCCACAGCTCAGTTGGAGAGATTGACAGTCACCATTTGAACAAATAAATAGAATGTTCAGGCAGCAATAAGATGTTTTTAAAAATCAGATCATGAGATGTGGTAACTCTCAGGTCAGGTAACATTTTAGATGAGTCCCAAAGGTTGAGGAGCTGTCCTCCTGAGGGATAAAGAAAACACCCTGCAGTCAACAAAAACAGCAGGTGCACAAGACGGGAGAGGGGCCCAGGCACTCCCGGGACCCCCAGAGGGCCATGCTGTGTATTCAGTGAGTAGGAAGGAGAGGGGCAGGAGGTACAACCAGCAGGAGCAGGTGTGCAGGTGTTTGAAGGCCAGTTCAGTGAGACACTCCTTCCAGCTTCAGGCTTTTAAACGGTGGATGAGCATGTGGACTCAGTGCTGAGTGGGTTGATAACATGTCTAGAACACAGATGTGTATCATCCCCTGCCGTCAAATAACCAACAAGGGCGTGGCTTGCTCATGGGGACTCCAAACCCACAAGCCCAAGGGTGCTGTGGTGGCTTCCGTAGCAACTCTGGGCAACTTACAGCATAAATAAGCACATAAACCAAGGCTTTGGGAACCACTAGTTTGAGGTAAGAAGTCTCCATGTGCCTGCTCCAGACTGCTTGGGTTTCCAGGCTTTATGGATTCTCTCTCTCTCTCTCTTTCTCTCTCTCTCTCTTTCTCTCTCTCTCTCTCTCTCCCTCCTTCCCTCCCTCCCTCTCTATTTTCATTTGCTGGTATATTTAAAAAAAACATGTCATGTTTCCATATCACAAAGCACACAGACACACTTGATGTCATTTAATATTTAATTTAAATAAAATACTTACCATATCAAATAAAATGTTTACATGCATGAATTTCTATATTCCCTTAGGAGACTACTCGGGAAGATAGGTGACTCTCTGCTTGTACACAGCAGTGTTTTAAGCAGTACACAGATAAACTTCTTCACAATTTAATTGTAATGCGCTTATCTTAATGCATAAAATGTATATAAAGCGAGCCACATCTAGTTGGTAATTTTGCAGGATATTGAGAGATCTTTCACTGTCAGTTGTAATATAAAATATATCATTCAAATGCATTTAAGATGTGAGTTTACAGAAAGAAGGAAGACACCAGGCTGAAGAGATAGCTCAGTGGTTAAGGCACGTGTATGAAAAGCCTAACAACCCTAGTTCGAGTCCCTAGTACCCACATAAAGCCAGATGCACAAAGTGGCACATGCATCTGAAGTTTATTTGTAGTGGCTGGAGGCCCTCTCTCCCCTCCTCTGCTTGCAAATAAATGAAATTAAAAATTCAAAAACAAAGAAGGAAAGTACCTATATATTGCACACCGATGAAAGGACAGACCTACAGTGACAAAGCACAGTCCCCCTGAACAATTAATATTTGTCATGAACAATTTTCTTAAGCTTGTATTTCCCTCTCAGATTAACCTCTGATGTACGTCACCCTGTATCGAGCAAAACCAAAGGCTCAAGCAGCTTTTCTCAAAAGGAGAGGGGTGGGTAAAATCCTTTCTCTTAATGTGCCCACCACTTAAATCATCCACTTACATCCTGATCCTGTTGTTAAATTTTACAACAAGCTTATGTTTTTGGTTCAAAGCCATCACCTTCATGGGCAGATTTATCCTTCCCCTTGACTTGGAATTTGGATAGAGGAAAAACGCCTTTCCAGGAGGCATGCAGACACTATGGATATAGACACATCTTCTCTCTCTAGTGAGGGTAAAAGACTCTGTTATTGCAGAATGTAGGCATTCAGAGTCTTGAACCCTGGTGCTTGTGTGAGCTCACCAAGGAAGGGAGCACTTGACATCAATTCTAATTCTATACAGACGGACTTTAGTTGGACTGGAAGCCGAGCTAGTTACTGTTCCACGTTGTCACAATGTGTTTGAGATGTGTAAACTGAGTCCAGCCAGTGTCAGCCAGAATTCAAGCCAGAATCCTCGCTCTGTCTTCATCCTAGCTACCACATGGCATTTCATCAGTCAACTTGTGTCTCGTCGTGATCGTTGTTGACTCTGATGTGTTTGACAAAGCGCGTGGGTTGCTAGACTCTTTTTCCCTCAAGACAGCCTAACAAAACAAGGCATTACCTAGGGGAGAGATGTTAGCCATGAGAGAGAGAAAACAATATTCCCCTGCATGACGCTCACTGTCACTTGGTATGTCACTGGCTCCTTCTGAAGCCCTTCCTGAAAACATCTCTGTCCCCATTGTAATGTGTACATTTTGGTGTCTTTTTAAACATTATTGAAGTCCTAGGTTAAGATCAAATACTGCATGAGAACCACTCTAGCAGGAAAAGATCTGAGATGCCATATTCAAAATGACATTCTGGATAAATGAATGGATGGGGGTGTGTCTTAGTCACACACAGAAAGAGAATGTTTATTTGGACATTCTCCTGGCAGGAAAGAAACCTTATATCATCATAACGTAATCCAGAGATGGACAAACTTTTTCTATAAAGAGCCAGGAAGTCAAGTCTCTTCAGACCTGATGATGTCTGTAGTAACCACTTGTCTGGCCAGCCGCTATGGACGATGTACATAAATGGCATTCTCCAATAAATCTTTATCTACAAAACAAGTCACGGGCCACAGTCTGACAATTCTTAGCATGGGAGGTTAGAGTTAGGCCCTTGGAATCCTACGAATCTGAGCCACATCCTGGCTCTGATGCCTGTTCCCTGGGAATCCTGGGCATCTCAATGTAGCTCGAAGCTTGTCAGTTCTTGTTTTGATAAAATGGGAATGATGTATGATTTCTCCAGGGGTGACTGGGAAGACATGATAACAAGTGAGACTCAAAGCTTGGCATAGGTGGGACCCAGGGCCAAGTGCTGTTTGCCACAGTGCTGCTGTGGTTGTGAGTGGGACTTGGATCTGTGTCCATTGTCCCCTCTAGCCTTTGACCCACAGAGAGACAAGAGTGACCTTGATGCAAACCTGCTCAGGCCTTTCCATTTATGAACGGGGTTCCATGTCTTGCACCAAGACCCAGTCTGCCCATACCTGCTTCCCCAGCGTGGCACGTTTGGCTCTCCCCAGGCTCTCTGGGGGATCTAGCCGGGCTGAAGCAGGACCTTAGCTCTGTATGCCCTGTTTTCTTTTTTTCCAGAATTCTGGCTTCTTCTCGTCCTGTAGGTATTTTAATTTATTTATTTGTGCGTGCAGATGGTGGGGGCACATGCCACAGTGCGTGTGTGGCGTCAGAGGACAACTGAGGGGTGTCTCTGCTCTTCTTTGGGACAGGGACTCTTAACACTGCAAACGTTAAGACCATCAGACTAGCTGGCCTTCAAGCTTCCCATTCTCCCTTCTCTGCCTCCCATTGCCATTGGCGGGTTGGAGTCAGTGATGTAAGAGCACCTTTGCATCCAGCCTTATATGGGAGCTGCGGAGGATGGAACTCAGGTCAACAGGCTTTGTGAGCAAGCGCCTTTAGCTACTGAGCCATCTCCTCAGCACCTGGATATTTTTATATGATGCTTCCTAACAGAGCCCTCATCGGTCCCCATAATAACCATTTTATCCTAACTTGAAGCAGAATTCAACAAGTCCCATGCCATCTTATTCACAACTGGAACGGCAGTGCTTTGTACAGTGTTCCAACTCATGAGACATAGTTAGCCAGCACCCACACTAAATAAAAAATAGATGATTCGAGAATCCACTGTGATGATCATCACCGTGAGCCATCCCGAAAGCACAGGGCCCATAGGAGTTTCACCAGACTACTTCGTGGTATTTATCATAGCACCATACCGCCTACATTCTATGTGCATATATTTTGCATGTGTGTGTGTACAGTATGTGTGATGTGTGGTCTAGGCATGTGTGCATGCAGATGCTCACACATGTGCAGAGGCTGGAGAGAGAGAATCGTTGAGGAAAGACTGGCTGGCTTGCAGAGCTGGGGTTTGTACTACCAAATTCTTAATAAAAGACACTTGCTAACTAACCTCCATGCTAAGCAATAAAAGCCTTGAAGTCTAATACTTGATTTGTCAATTATTATGGCTTTTTTTCAGTTTTTGCTCAAAGATTTACTAAGCACATCTTGCTTGCTCCTTTCTATCTGAGCGCCATCACTTGGGAATTCTTATCACAATAGTCCTCCAGCCTTGACGACATTCTGCACCTTCATAAACATCCAATGTGTGGGCCCCTGATTTGATGGGAGTTAGGGTATTTTCCCCGGGGGACATCTTTAAGAGGTGTCTCTTCTTTATGCAAAGCTCAAGTGTACCCCGGAGTAAATTCATGGGCTCCCCCACCTCTGTGCGGATGTCTCCACTCTTCTATGTGAGTCTCCTGAGAGCCTAATGTGAACATTGACATCAGGGAAGTCGTTATAACAGGTGTCAAAAATGCCACTGCTCTCCCAGAACTCTTACGCTCTTGACGAGACGGATGAAACCACATCTCTCAGTACCTGAGCTTCCAGCAATCAGGCTGCTCGCTTTTTCTCCCTTTATGAATAGCCAGTGGCTGTTCTGATAGATACCCCTTTGTGAGGAAAATTCCACCTTCCAGGATTTTCCCCAGATTTACATGTTGCAGTATTAAATCCCTTGTAAAGAATGGGGGAAGGAATTGTAGACATCTTCTCTATGGTTTAAATTGACAGGCATTTGTGTTATCATCCCCATGGGGAGAGGGATCATTTGGGCTTCTGCTGATTTTGTGATGCAAAACCAAGCCCAGCACGCCTTAAACAATCAGTCAATTTACTGGCTTGTGTAACTGAAAAAAATCCAGGGCACACTGGCTTCCACTCCCTGTTTCTGGTTCAAGACATCCAACTGAACCACAAAGGCTCAGTTTCTCTCATTTCTCTGGTCCACTTTCACTCTGTTAACTCCATCCTGAGGCACTCTCTCTCCTCATGGTGACCAGATGACAACTGGAAGCCCCGGTTTCACATCCTTTCAGCAGGAAGTCCGTGGGGAGGAGCTGCCTCTGTCTTAGATGAGACGACATCTCTTGACCTCTATAATTGGGTGTACACACATCAAGCCCACTCTTGCTAGAGAAATGACATGTTCTGATAACCCACAGGTAAAACATACTACCCTCTGGAGCTGGAGTGGAGCTAGAAAACCCCCTAGAATGTCATAAGAAACAACGAGGGGTCCCCAGCACCCAATCAGAAGCAAAGTAAATGGATGGCAAGGGAAAAAAATATATTTCTCGCATATAAAAACCCAGCTAGCTCCTCAGAGCTGCTTCTCTACTTGCTTTTCTATTACAACTTCATCACTCAGTGTTAGTCACATTTGGACCAAGATAGTTTTTATTGTGGGGGACATCCTGTGTAGGTTGTAAAATTGTTAGCAGCATCTCCTGCTAGATGAGGGAAACACCTTGCTCTCCCAGTCATGACCCCAAGTTGAGAACCATCATCAACAGCTTACAAGTTGGTAAGGAGCGGGTGGGTAGCCCATCCATCATTCACCAGGGAAAGAATACTGGAGGAAAAAAGCAGCCCCAGAACTGGCACTGTGAACCCTCCTGAATCACTGGACTCTCAGCCTTCATTCCCTGATACCTTCTCTAAGGAGCCTGAGTGAAAAGGCCTTCTGATCTAGATGGTCCCGGTGGAACCTTCTGCCCCAGGCAAAGTGTCCTGTTGGGTTAAAGAAGAGCCCTGTGGTCAGGAAATACAAAGTTTGGATTCTGTTTGAGCTTACATTCTTGGTCTATGTTCTTGGTGAGGTGACCTAACATCTCAGAGCATGGGTTTTCTCCCTATGAAATAAAGATCATACTTGGTATTCATGGTAGAACAGACTTATAATGAATGAACACTGTTTAGCAAGGGGGTGGGCTCTGCACAATCTCTTCATAGTAGAAATTCTAGTTTTTTTGTGTCATTATTGAAGCCAGGTTTCTCAACCCTCACTCCATGGACAGCTAGAGCCTGTGAGACACAGTCCTGTGTGCTGGACAAGGTGAGGTTGCAATTTGTCTCATAGCCTACTCACTTGGGTCCAGGGGGCTAGGGAGATGGATCAATGGGTCAGGCCATGACGATGCCAGCACCAGGATCTGAATTCATTTCACTAGCACCCACATAAAATGCCAGGCATGGAGGTCTAACACCTGGAATCCCAGATCTTAAGAGGTAGAAACAGAGAAAGCCTAGAGCTTAGTGGCTAGCAAGGCTCTGGGTTTAGTGAGAGACCATATCAGAGAATATGGCAGAGAGGAATTGAACACACCTGATGTCAAAGACAGACCTCCATAAACATACACACAGCTCCCACACATGTGCATATGAACACCACACACACACACACACACACACACACACACACACACACACACACACACACGATAAAAAAAGAGAGAACTATGTATCTTTAAATATTCCTAAATGTTTCCTGGGACAGGGAGGGGCTGGAGTAAGAGAGGAAGGAGGGCAAAGTCGCCCCCTTGAGATCCATTGATTCAAACACACACACCCAGGGACAGCATGGATAATGGTCAGTCATCCTTCTCTTGCTTTCTTATATTCCCCAAGGCAGGCCCCATATTTTTCCCAGTGAAATGAAGGGGGGACTTCCAAACTTGTTTAGGAAAAAAAAATCTAAGGTTGCCAAGCCTGATAACAATACCCAGATGACTGCTATTAGCAACTCTGACTTCCTGATGCAAGCAGAGATGGAGACCACATTCCCATCTCCCTTTCAGCCTTGATCAGAATCAGGCCCCAGGCTCCCTGATCACACTGGTTCTGTTGCCAGCTCCGGTATTGCCCAAGGGATCCGTGCAGTATGTCCAGTTAGTGACCGAACATGTGTCCTCATGTCTGGCTGCCAGATGGAGAAGCAATGCTCTCCAGCTTGGCTTGCATGTTGGAAGGATAATGCTTATTAGGTTTAATGGAAAACAGGCCAGGCTGTGGGTATTGTGGCCTTTTAGACACATGTGCCCAGATGTGCAGGAACATAGAAGTGAGCTTCCTTCATTTCCCAAAGTCACCTGACATGGAGGGCCCTGGAGGTCAGAGGGGGTGGAAGCTAAGTAACATTTAGAATCTGGAAAAATCAGCTTCCAGAATTCTCCGTCCTAAGCCAGCCATGTGTTAGGACTATGAGCTTAGAATATGGAGTCAGGAAAATCACTGGTACTCAAAAAATATTGAGTGAATGGTCATCACTCAGCCTCCTTAATATTAATAATGAACCATGCTCAAATCATTAATCTATAAAATAAAAACAATATCACTAATGTCTTAGCTGCTAAATTAGGTGAACTTTTGCAAAAACATTGAACAGATAGGAAACACCCCAAATTATAGTTATCTTGAATAAAAACTGTATAGGAATCAGTCATTTCCTTCCTTCTTTGTTCATTATCAAACTCTTTTATTTAGTGCTTACTTTTTCTACTGTGCTAACAACTTATAATTCAACCACCAAATGAACTGTCTCATACTGTGTTTAAATTAATAAAAATGTAAATTGATTAAAGCACAGGAAAAAAAGTTCTCTTTTGTCCCGTCGGACTACCACAAGCGATGGCCTCTCCATAAACCTGAACTGTCTCCAATTACCAAACTTCCTCAAAAATTAGGAAGAAATTCAGGAGGGAGGCATTTTCTTCTTAATCCCTTCCGCATCTCCACAACATTCAATATTGTATTTTTTTTAAGTCTCAAAAAAGTGAAATTTTGAGGCAGGAAACTGACACGTGAGGTTAGGGGGATGTATTGCAGGCTTATTCCTTATCTGTCCCAAGAGTCCCTTGACTTATTTAGTTTATGTTCTCCATAAGCGCCTGGGGTAGGCGCATGAGCAATGCAGCCAGAGGCCAGGGTTGGGGTTTGCTGTGTGCTTGATGCTTACAGTTCTCTCTTGAATTTTCTTATCATTAGGTCAAGCATGACTTGCTTGCCAGTGAGTCTTTGCATATGTGCTTCAACTACCTCCCATGCCACGTCATGCAAAATGGAAGGTGACCCCTCCAGGGGGATTCTCTATTGTGTGTGTGTGCATGCACATGGGTGTGGCGGCCAGAGGTCAACATCAGTTTAATTGTTCCCCATCTTAGTGATTGAAACAGGGTCTCTCACTGCACCTGGAGCTCACCAATTCAGCTAGACTAGCCAGTCAGGAAGCCCAGGGGATCCTCCTAGCTCTGCCTCCCCACCGCTGGAATGACCTACAAGCATCACTGTGCCTGGCTTTTATGTGGGGGCTGCGGATTTGACCTGAGGTTCTCATGTTTGTAAAGTCAATCACCTCACCGGATGAGCCATCTCCCCGGCCCTTACTGGAGCTCTCTGTGAAGATCCCAACTTCCAGTTGAATCCTAAAAGCCATGAGCCTCATTATTACCTTCCAATGCCTATGGAAAGCCTTCTGTTTCACAATCCGCTTGTCTTTGAAACATCTCAGGTCCCTGCTCAGACTTGTCCTCCTTGGAGAATCTTCCAGTCATCTCTCACATCTGAAATAGAACTGGTCCCCTCTGGTCATTTGTTGTCACAACCTCTTGGTTTATGTTCTTCCCAGTAATTTTCCTTTATGTCATCCCTCCCCTACTAGTCTGGGGCTGTCTCCATGGAAGGCATCTGTCTTTTAAGAATAAGGAAGGAATCACTGTTTTCCCAGTGATGTGGAGGGTGGTCAGTGCCGTTGTATGTTTCAGAGAGTCAAACGTGACTCTTGAGGTTCAGTGAGATTGGTTTACTTGCCCGAGATCTCACAGACAGTTGAAGTTGGGCCATGGCGGAGTCTGGTCCCCACCCCTGCCCTGGCCCTCACTTTCACCCCTGCATTTCTAAGAAGGAACCACCCTTGCCTTCCTGCTTTCTGAGTCATCACCAGATGGCTCCAACCCACCTGTCTGAGCTTTCAAATGTCTAACCCACCCAATTCTTTTGGTTTTGTCTCCCTATTAATTCAATGCTCATATTGCATTAGTTAACCCCCCCCCAAAATCACATGTATTAAACTAGTCCATAACAGAGTCACATTAATATTAAGAAATTCTACCATGGGATAATGCTTTCTGGCAAGACCTCGCTTGTGCAGGAAGCCGGCAGTGGAGAAGCTATGGGAAGGAGGAACGAGGGGAATCTGTTTGTCTTCAGCGTGGCTGACAGGCAGGGTGGGTTGTTTGTGTCAATGTTCCCAAGGATGGTAACTATGATTTCAGAGATCATCAAGCCTGTGTGCCTGTTCAGTGGCCCACCCCAACCCTTCTCTTCTGCCTCCTGGTCCCTTCTAAATTAAATCACATTCCTCTGCCTGTTATTGGATAAAGTCTGGACAAAATACTCTTCCACACTTTCCTTGCTTAAGGCAAAGAAATTGGAACAGATAGAAATGTTGGCAGAGAGCCACCTGCTAATTGCTGGATGCCCGGCTCCCCTCGCCAGAGGCACGCCCAACATCCACGAATGTCTGTCTCCCAATTTTTCATTTGACGTTTCAGAAACAATTGGTGCAATATTCATTGAGAGGAGAGAAGGAGGGGGTGGAAGTGGGAAAAATGAGTTCTCTAGTCATCGGTACCTTCGGCTTGGTCTCTTTCATCTACCATTATTTTGATCATGATGATCTGAGTTTTTAATTTCCTGTAATCCAGCAAGGAATGCTGTTCTCTTCCTCGAGGATGTCTGTGGTCTCTGCTTCTCGTGCTTCCAAAAAAATCCTAACCGAGATGTTTTGTCAAGGACTGGATATTTCATTAGAAATCCAAAGACTCCCATTAACTTGAATTATCTTCATAGCTCTGATCAACTTTCAACTTAATAATTCATGATGTTTAATAACCTGTTCCGATCATCCCCCAAAATTATTGATTTAATAATATTTGGTCATTAATAATGAAGAAGGAGGGGGTGGTTTTTCTTATCACTTACATCAATTTATTTCTTATTGCCCTGCAAATCTCTGGGAGAGCCAATAATCATAAGACTTTTAATATCTTACCATTTTTCTTTGGGGGAAGTCAAGAAAGTATTCTACGTTTAAGCATGTCAAGTCTTTACTTTTTTTGTGGAAGCAGTTGAAATAGGGCCTCACTATGTAGCCCAAGCTTCTTAGGATAACAGGTGTATGGCACCAATCCTGACTGAATTCAGCGAATACAGTTAAGACACGCAATCAATCTGACTCCTCGATTCAAACACTTCCCAAGAAAGTTTGAAGAAACCATACAAACCCCAGTCCCCTAATACTGTGGCTTCCTACCTAATTGTTGACTTGCTCCTTTTGACTGTCTTTCTTTCTGCCACCGCCGAGTTGGTTTCTCCTGTGAATACAACTGGTACTTTGAAAGAGGAGTGGAGCAGGAAATATTCATCAATTTGTTTTGACAACAACTAGTTTCTATTTATTTCCTATATAATGAGTTTCCTATAAAGGTCAGGTCTGTGACGGGGCTTGTGAGCACATTTCATTTTATATGAGAAGAAGTAAAAACCAAATGTATGAACCAGACATATTCTTATCGATTATGATTTCAATGTCATTATACTTTACTTTCAGCCTAAAAAAAATTCCTTTGGGAACCTAATTTGAAAAGTTGCCCTAATTGTGGGAATATTCTTATCAAGGTTTCCTTTTCAGCAATAATGAGTAACTAAGTCTTCAGGCAGGTTTCCAAGAAGAACCTACTTTATCCCCAATTCTATTCCATACCTAATGGTGTTATGGCTTGTGTCCAGAGCCTAACCTTCCAGGCAATAAGAAATTTCCTTCTAGAACTGCATTTTGATGGGAACTCACTTTCTGTATCAGATAGAAAAGACAAGGTGTATGCCACTGAGCTCAAGAAAATCATTAGAATTCCCCTACCTGGGGCTCCATGAGCTCAGTGCCAATGCATGCTGGGAAAACACCCAGGTGGGAGGGGCTCATGTGTCTGTCCAATGCTCAAGGAAAGAGAGGAGAGACATTCCTGTAATAAGCCATGAGGAGCAAAGGGTGCCATGGAACCACACGAGCCTGAGAATAAACTGTGTGGAACTCAAAGGCTGACCACGACTTTCCAGGGAACTGTGCAAAGGGGGCTCGTCCACGTGTTTCTGTCATAGAGACTTCGTAATTGGGCTCCACTCCACTAATCAACATGGAAACATGTTACTACGTTAGAATGACTTCATCATGGGGTTTGAGTTGAGCAGCTCATGTATCTCAATCTAGGATGCAGATCTTCAACAAGAACCCATTAGTGCAATCCACCTGGTGAGTTAGGATCAACATTTGAATAAACACAGAAGATTGTGATGTATCTGAGCCCCTTGCCTGTAACAAGGGACACAATATTTTTCTCAATCTTTCTTTCTACAAAAACACACCGCACTGGATCATGGTACCTAGTGCGTTTCCTACTATGGGTCAAGTGCAAACAGTTCAAAAGCCCCCGAGGGGAAAGTTCAGCTTCTCATATGTGACACATGAATGGTTAGTAACTGCGAGTTGCTACCAGAAACTATTATACCTCTTGGGCTGGGGTGATGGCTCAGCAGATGAAGTACTTACTGCCCAAATGTGTGTACCTGAGTTCAGATCCTGAGAAATTATGTAAACGCATATAGTTGTTGTGTCTGTGATCCTGGTGCACACAGGGCAAGAAGGGAGACAGTGACAAGAAAATCACCCAGAATCTCAGTGTGATGAACACTGTAGTGAACAAGGATAGAGACCCTGTCACATGAGGTAGAAGGTGAGGACACCAAAAGTTGTCCTGTGACCTCCACATGTTCACTGTGACACGCATGCACTCATACTCACACATACACATGAGTGTGTTTATGTGCACACACACACACAACACACACTGAAGAGCTGTACCTCTCAAGTAAATTGAGATACACAATTCTTTTAGTTAAAAGATCTGATGGGCCAAGGCATGGTGGCACGCACCTTTTATCCCAGCACTTGGGAGGCAGAAGTAGGAGGATCTCCATGTGAATTCCAGGTCATTATGAGAAGCAGAGGGGATGATTTCTTCCACACTCCCTGGGGAGGTGCACAAAGCCCACACGTGCACACACTCGGCACAGACTGCTGTGATGACCACTGACCCTAGGTTTTCAGGCTCCTCAGATATCAGTTCTCAGGGCCACTCCCATGACACATCCTGACTTTGCTTCACAAAGCGAAGTGTGTGGGGCTGGGAAGATGGCATCGTGGGCAAAGTACTTTCTGTTCATGTACCCTACCTCAAAAATAAAATAAAATAAAAATAAAAAAGATCTGGTGGACTTTTGACAAGCTGATAAGAAGGATAGAGACGGACCTGCTTTAGTCAGGGTGGACCAGATGTCACCATCTGAAGCAGACAGTATCCTTTGTCCCTCCCTCTCTGTTTCTCAAATGCTCAGTGGACAGCAAAGCCCCAAAGGGTGACTCAGAAAGAAACCGCTCACAGTCTAAGGGGGAGGTCATAGTGAACCTTTGCACAAAATCAAAATGTGTCAAGCAAGTGCCCGCTACTTATACTTGTTTTGAAGAAAGGCATAATGCCACACAGAACCCAAGAAGAAGTTGGGAGATTGAACATTTTGTTCAATTTGTAAGAAAGCAGAGAACTACACAACCTGGCTTTGAAACAGAGATGAAAGCGCAGAGTGACTTAAATTACTACCAGCCCTAATAACTTAGTCAAAAATCATCTCACTACTTCTTTCTGCTGCCAGTAATTTCTGGCTCACAAGTAGATTGTCCCTGACCTCTAGAAAGAACACAGTGAAAGATATGACCTTCACCCCACCCAGAGACATAGTAGGTCTGCTGTTTGTACAACCTGACTGGTGGCTCTCAGTTAGCATGGCCTTCCTCATTCAGAGTGGGATGAATCTGGCTTTTGCCACCTGAATTCTAATATTCATTGTTAACTTGAGAAGCTGACACGGATAGGACAAGATTTCATTATGAACCTCCTTGAACTTACACCAGTTTTAGGAGTAGAGAAATAGATTTCACCCAAGAATGTCCTTAACGTTATGTCAGAGCCCAATTGATCTGACGGACTTTTAATGACTTGGCTGATCATAAGGAGAGATGGAGCCTTAGACCTGCTGCAGCCAGTGTGGAAAGAAGATGGTATTTTACATGGTTTGATGGGGTCTGAAGTGGGAGAAAAGGAAAGGCTGTAAGTTGAAAGAGATGACACCATGATCTAAGGGCCATCGAGTGCAGTGACCAGTGCACACAGGTACTCTGTGGGAGAGAACTCATCGGGACACACAGCCAAAGTCACAAGCCGTCAAGAAAGCCCAGAAGCTTGGGACACTGAGCGGCGGAGGACGGATCACACGCTCACATACCCAGGCACCAGGAGACCAAGGACAGAGATAAAGGATGCAGTTTCCCCACTGTTAGAGGAACTCAGGCTGCTAATAGCCCAGCAAGCAATCTACCAAAAATACTTCTCACTGCGTTTTAAGCCTATCGGAGGGTTAGCAGGACATAGTCACCCAGAGAGCCCAGTAATGGGTAATTGAGTCGGGAAAAGGGTATGTGCATTTCTGATTAATATTTACCACAGTCTGTGTGTGTTTTGTATCAAGTGGTAACGACGTGACAGATAGGGTTGGACAAGTAGGAGACTGTGGATTGAAACAGGGCATTGTACCCATCAAGTACTGCCTCCTCTCTGCTTGGCTTCAGATGAAAACCATTCTTTAATAGCAAGCTGGTATTCTTAAAGAACTTAGTACAGAGACTGCCAGGAAGCCAAGACTGAAGGGAGGCCCGACTGGCATCGATCAATCACTCCCTGTTAAAGATGAGCCAATCCTTTCTTTTAAAGGAACAGTTCGTGCAAAGGTCTCCAACATCAATATGCAAATCATTGATGTGATTCCAGCTGCCTGGACCAGCGTGTTTGGGGAGATGACCCCCCCTCCCACTCACAGTCCAGTTTTCTTCCGTAAAAGAGCTTCTATCAAACACAGGTTAATTATTAACACCAGCAGAATCATAATGTCCTAATGGCAGAGGATGAAGTCACATTTGGTTAAAGATGGTGTGTCCTCAGCTGTGACATCAGGACAGGAGCTGCTTCAGGAAGAGCCGGTTAATGAAGTGACGGGGCCACAGGAGGCTGTCAGGCATGGCACGTCCACTTAGTGGCCATGTGACACTCACAATACCTTTTATTGTCACCTTCCACTTCCTCGCTGAAAACCTTTAAAGCAGGGTTTCTTCATCTCTTTTAAGCTACACTAGCTAACCAGTGAGGCCAGGGACTCTCTGTGTCTATCTTTCTACTTCTGGAACTACATGTGTGAGCCATCACCTTTTACATAGGCATGAGGGATTCAAACTCAGGTCTGGTACATGAACAGAAAGTACTTTGCCCACGACGCCATCTTCCCAGCCCCACACACTTCACTTTTTGACTTTGTGCAAAGTCAGGAAGTGTCATGGGAGTGGCCCCGAGAACTGATGTCTGAGGAGCCTGAAAACCTGGAGTCAGTTGTTTACACAGAAGTCTGTGCCCTTATGTGTGCACGTGTGGGCTTTGCACACCTCCCCAGGGAGTATGGAAGAAATCATACCCTCTGCCTCTCTCTTCTGAGTGCAGGGGTGGAGCAGGCAGTGTGTAGGGAGCTGATGTAATCTTGGCTGATTTGAGTTCTAATTTAATGACAGGAGATTCTCAGAATCTGAGATCCTCTATCAGAAGCAGTGTGGTTTTATGAAATGCTAAATTCTGGAAGCCAGCTCCTTTGCCTCCTACCAGAATACCTCAGCACATGATCCATTCATCAGAACTTGGGTAACATATTTCCTTAAGAAATATAATTTAATTAAGCTGGGGAGCTGATTATAGTTTAGATTTCTAAACCAGGTGTGGTGTCCATGATCCATAATCCCACATTCAAGATGCTAAGGCTGGAGGGTATGTCACAAGTTCAAGGTCAGCCTGGGTTCCAGAGTGAAAAATCAGTCTCAGAAAAAAAGGAAAATGTAGATATCTTTGTTTTAGTTTAGATCTACTAATTTTGAAAATCTGCCAGCAAGGCCTGATAATCTGAATTTGTGTGTGTGAGGGGAGAGTGGGGGGAGAGAGAGGTGTTTGTGTGCATGAGTGCAGGAGTGCATGTGTGGAGGTCAGCTGTGTGTGTATTCTTGCTGTCCCTCTTGTCGGAGACAGGGTCTCCTGTTCTCGACTTCCTTGTGTTCTCCAGGCAGGCTGGCCAATTAGAGGGGTTCTCTTGTATCCACCTCCCATCTCGCTGTAGATGTGCTGGGATCACAGACACATGGCCTGTGGAGCCTCTGGCTTTCTATGGATCCTGCAGATTCAGGCCAGGGCACTGACACCTGCCGGGGAAGTGCTTCATCCATGGGGCCATCTCCCGGCCCAGAATCCAACCTTAAGTGCAATTCCGCTTATACTTAGAGGCACTTATTTTGAGGACCACAACTTGAGGGGGAAAAACAGCAAAAAATAAAGGTATCTGGTTATGACACCAAGCCTTCCCCAAGCACCAGAGCTCACAATCCTGCCATATTCATGAAGGGAGGAAGGCAGAATTAGCTTCCTCTGTGCTTTCTGTCCTGACCTGAGCAGTGAAGGGATGCAGAGATTTTCTTCTTCACATTAAAACTGTTGTATTCACACTACTCCACCTTATGCAATAAAATACAAGCCACCTCAGGGGAAGCCTGGGCTTTCATAATCCCAGCCTGAAGAAGGCGTGTGTTCTGTTCCAAACAGAGGGTAGCACAGACAGCAGTCAAGTCTGAGAGTTATTTTCGGGTCACAGGAGGGTAGAGCATGATTTCAGAGCAGGCGTTTCTGGAAGCCTTCATCACCAGGTGCACCAAGAGAGGCTGCCATATGATTCCAACATTCTGGAAGTGTTAGAGGCAAAGTTGAGCTGAACCCAAAGACATGAACTTATCCATTCTTAGTTTATTTCCAGAAGATTCAGCTCTCCTCCATATCCAAGAACTACTTTTTATTAAGTTTTCCCACACCCAAGAATCTGTATCCCACCTTCCAAAACAACAACCCCACATCCGGGTCATTTTCATAGAAACAAGAGTTCAGAGTCCACAGATTTCCTTCCTTCACTTCCCTGTTCATCAACACTCTCACCCATGTCTTTCTCTTTGCTCCCTGTGTGGTGGTTTGATCCAGAGGTCCCCCATAAACTGAATGCTTGATCCCCAGCTGATGACAGTTTGGGTTTTACAACCTCGCTGGAGCTGTGTTGTTGGGGGCGAGCTTATGGGGTTAGAAGCCAGCTTCCCCTTGCCAGTATTTGGCACACCTTCCTGCCGCTGTTTGCAGTGCTGTGGCGGAGGTGATGTCCACCCCTCTGCTCATGCCATCATCTTCCCTGCCAAGATGGAGTCTCCCCTCAAGTCCTTAAGCCTAATAAACCCATTCTTCCAAAAGCTGTCTTTGGTTAGGTTTATTCCATGCTTTCTTGCTTTTTGTTGGGTTCTTTATGATAGCAACGAGAAGTTAACTACAACACCCTTCTTGGCTGCAGAAAACTCAGCTCTCTCCTGCTGCGCTAGCTCATGACCACGTGTGACATTCACTTGGATCTTTCCTGTACCTCTTCCCAACAGGAGGCTGTCAAAATGAAACCCGTGAATTCTGTCCCTTTCTTCTCCCAACATCTCCCCTCTCCATGTACATAATCTCAACTCTCCCTGGTAAACTTCATTAAAGTGTACAAGTGCACATCCATGTCTCTCTTCACCTTAAAATGGGCTTAAAGGAAGTACCTTTATTCTAGGGCTACTTCTTTCATTGCTGTGAAGAGGCAATTACAGGAGGAAGGGTTTATTGCATTCCACAATTCAAGAGGATACAGTCTGTCAGGGTGGGGAAGTCGTGAATTCCGAATTCACTCCTCAGTCAGGCTCAGCAAGCTCTCTTCTTTATTTCATGGAATGATGCCACCCACTATTAATGTGGGTCTTCCTACTTTAATTAATCTGATCTAGACACTCCCTCAGAGGGATGGGGAGATGACTGAGAAGTTAAGAGTGCTTGCTTCTTGACCGCGAGGGCATCTCCGGCCAGAGACCACCAAAGTGGATTCCCCAGAACCCATGTAGAAAGATGGCATGGCCACCACATCTGGAAGGATTGGAGATTCCCCAGGGAATCCCTGGGGCTCGATGACAACAGCTGTAGGTTAGGGAGAGACCCTGTCTCAAGGAAATACTCACATGAACCATAAGCAAAGGACACTTAACATTCTCCTTTGGTTTCTGCAGGCCTGTGCATGGGGTGGGTGCATTTACACGTACACACAAATGATTGCCCCACACACATATCCAAACACACACACACACACACACACACACACACACACACACACACACACACACATGCTCACCTATTTCTGGTTTCATTTGAGACTCAAAGGGTTTTATCATGAGAACCTATGTTTCCACTTGGCCATGACCAGATAGAGATGAGTGTGTTGTTCCCTTAATCAGGGCACTCCTGAGGTCACATGACCATCTCCACTCTTTGCTGGCAGTGGCCTGGCTGGTCTAGATGGCCAAGGTTGCCACACCTGTGGGCTATCCCTACCTTGATGAAGAGTCTATCAACAAAGAAAGCACAGTTGGAATCCTCCATCCCATCCTGGCTCTGGTACCCACCGCCTGATTCCCACCCATGTTCCTGTGCATCCTGCCCTGCACTGCACCCTGCTTGCTGCCCTTGCTCACAGAAGCTCTGTTCTTTCTTCTCCCTTGTAGAATGACCTCTAGAACTTACTGTTCTGTCTTCAACACTATCTGAATTAGGAAATCTAAAAAAAAAACAATTTAAAGTCATTCATTCGTAGCAGCGTGCTAAGTGAGAATGAATGTTCTAGAATAAGAAACTCAAGAAGGATTTTGTAAGCAGGGATGTGGGTCAACATACGCAGAGCTGTTAGAACGGGGGATTGAGAACACTGGAAATATAGTGAAGAGGGATGGAAACAGAGCCACGAAGAATCCCACCACCTTGCAGAAGAAACCTAAGAGACAGATTAACATTAAAGTTAAATAAAATAAAACAGATGCATAGTCTAAAATAAAGTCACAGACAGAGCTCACATATCCCTGGTGTCTCCACCGATGCACAGAGGAGGCAAACACGGAGACATGTGGAGGGTGCTGGGAGATGACATGTAGTCCCACTTTTGGGATATAAAGTCAGATGCCTAAATACAAGTGTTCTGCACAGTCGTGAGGAAGAGACATGGGGGACAGCAGAGTAGATCTGAGCTGACACTTTCAAAGTCCCCATCTATATGTGGTTTTCAACAAGCCCAGGGAATACAACAGAGAATATAGGGAAGGGGGGATAAAAAAAGGGAGGAAGTAAAAGAGAATCCCATTCAGGAAATCAGGACAAAATAGAGAAGAGTGAGATCACATTCACACTCACTGAAGTTAGGAAGTCAAGATAATGCTTTGATATGAAAGAGAATGTTCCAGCAGCAGCAATTAAGGATGTATCTGCACAATGTCTCTATATGAGATGATTTGGCCAGGAGAGACTATTTACTGAGTCAGTGAACATAGCACAATCACCTAGTATTCACAAGAAGGTGTGCTAAGAAAATAATTCCACATGGAGATCAGATCCGTCCGTCTAAGGTACATTTTGCTGCAATAATAAACACCCTCAAATCTCTATAACGTAAAATGACAGGAGTTTGTTTCTTCCTTGTATAAGGGGCTCTGATTCCTGTCACTTTCATTCTGAGCCAGGACTGATGCAGCAGCTGCTCTTTGAAACCCAGAGAGAGGGAGAAAGAAAATGTGCCTCAGAGCCTAGATCTCTTTCTGGAAGGTGGAAGCAAGCCAGGCGACCACCTGTCATTTCAAGGGGCTAGGGAGGTGTGATTCCACCTACAAAAATATAAAATCATAGATAAACAATGAGAATTTCTTTGTGACATTGACCCCTAAGCCTTTCTGGCAGTAGGACTGTGCGCACACATGACCCCAGATGGATCTTCTTGTCTTACTTTTGGTTGATGGGACAGCTCTCTCTTCTCCTCCATTAGCCATCTTGTCCAGTCCTTCCTACTAATTGTTCTCAAATTTCTATTCAGATTATAGATAATTCCAACTGGAAATTCATGTTTGAAGTAACATGCATCCCCGTCTACTGACATAGCGTGGGAAAGCTTGAAGATAACCTAGTATTTTTTAACGTCTTCATCCAAGATACAGGACTCTTCGCCACCCTCCTGAGTCGGATCTAGTTATGAGACGAGACCTTTTGCAAGTCCCTAAATTTGCAAGCTCTGGGTGTACACAGAGGCCAAAGCCATTGGCAGATAGATGGCAATGAGGTTTGCTTGCTCAGCCCTGCACTTCTCCCCTGGCCAGTGAGGCCGCCTGCAGAAGTCAGGCATCAGGGAAATGGAAGGTGGTGTTCCTGGTACTCTCCAATGAGAGATCTGTCTGCAGAGAATGTAGCTTACAACAGATTAAACAGCTTGACATAGACGGAGAACTCTGGAAAGAGTGATGTTGGCTGACGTTATCAGCAATTCCTGGAGGGGAATTTTCTTACTTTTTCCCCCTTTGCTTTTCAGAGTTTGTGTATTCGTTCCCCCTATGAAGTTGGCTGTTCTGTCTCTGCTTATCTCCCTGAAATAGTTTTACGTATCTAACTGTATTAAAGCCACTTATTTATTGTTTGTTTATCTCTGTTTGGTGAATTGAATGTTTATTTATAAGCCTCTCATGTATCTAAAATTTACCTGATTACTGCCTGTCTGTTCCGTTGGTTGGCATGTGTCCGACGGGGCTCTACATATATTTGCTGTGCTCAGATAATAGGAGTCTCTTGGTAAATATAGCTGTTTAGAAGCCCTAAAGAGAGGTTCAGAATATCTGAGTGGCAAATAAAATATTACTCTGTACCCAGAATATTCCCTGATAATACCCAGAAAAATGTGCTCTGGAATTGACTTTGAGTGTATATTTGAACAAAGACAAAACCCTGCATTCCGTCAGGGTAGGTTAATCCTCTCTGTCTCATATGCTTTCAATATCCCAGGTCTCTTCTCTTATCACAAATTAATAAGTGTTAGTATTTGCATAAGGTTACAGTCACCCATAGTATCTGAATTCCATGCCAGGACCCAAGCAGGATTGGATAATCCACTCTCCCTTGACATGGACTCTGACACCCAACTCCATGTGTCATTCATAATGAAAGGTCCACCCACTTTCACCAAGAATCCGATGATGGCTTGACCCCATTACAGCCATGATTCTGACCTTTCTAATGGAATCAGTTCAGCATACATGTGCTTACTTATATGTGGTCCATGGGCGTGCACAGAACATCTGCTAGAAGGGCAAGTCTCAGACGAGTGTTCTGAGGCTGGGCTAGGGAGCCAGACACACCTGGCTTGTACTTGACCTCGAGCATTACCAGCTGTGGGTTTGGCCACATCTTTAAAATCTGGGCCCCCGCTCTGTAGAGTAGAAGCATGCTGGCACCCCCATGAGTGTGTCATGGGGAAGACACGAGAGGGCCAGGGAAAACTATTCCACACACAGCAAAAGTCAATGCAATTCAGAGTGAGCACTGTGATTTCCACTGCCATCCAATCACACCCCACCTGAGGGACATTTCCATCAACAAAATGGACATGTCAGGGAGGACATCTTGGGATGTTACCTCTGACTTCTCTTCCCTGTTCTAGGTCTCCCACAAATGGCTGCTCTACCAGGCTGAGGTAGCCCCTGAGGCTCACAATCCCACATCTGATTTCCACTAAAAGTCTGCTTGTGAGAGGGAGGAAAAGAAAGATGTGATTATTTGGGTCTTGTGCTTAAGTTATTTTATGCTTGGGGCAAGGGTTTATTTGCCTCCAGCATATTCAGAAGCAGGAAGAATGCATGGGCTACATTTAGTAAAAGCTGTCCATGCTGGAAAATGGTGCCCAGTGATGTTGAATATGGATCTGAGAGACAGCCCCCATTGTGAAGTCCCTGGTGTTCCCAAAAGATGTTGGGGCAGTAGGCTTCTCTGGTTCTGGCTGGTAGCTATACAAGTTGGACTTGACACAAGGTCAGAATTTTCTGAGAGCTGCTGACCTCCTAGCCAAGGCCACAGGGCTTCTTAGATCACATGTTAAAATGTGATCTAACATAAATATTAGATAAATATAAATAAAATATTGTCTTAAGAGAGTTTTTCAGAGCGCCATTGAGAAGGCCAATGATCCTACCGTAGATACCTGAGTGTGTTCATCTAGAATTCCATAACATAAATAGCATAGACCAGGCAGCTTGCTCATCACACAGTTGGAGGCTGAGGCCACTTCCTGATTGACGCACATAGCGGAGTGAGAGCAAGAAGTGAGTTGGGGGTGGGGGCAAGACAGGAAGTGAGGTGAGGAGACTGGAAAGTACAGTGGTGGATACAGGAAGTGAAATGGAGGAAGTCAGGAAGTGAGGTAGGGACAGGAAGTGAGGTGGAGGGAGGAGCCAGTGAGGGAAGTAGAGGGAGACAGGAAGCTCCCTCATGTGCCTTATTATAAAGGAACTAATGTCATCATGACAGCTTCACCCAAAGGCCCAACCTCCCAATGCCATCCATAGAGGTCAGAGCTGCAACCATGAATTTTGTCAGGACAAAAGTAGACCACAGCTCCTGGTAAGCTCCGCATGGATATAAGGGCCTAGGAGAGACAACAGGAAGCGTTTAGACCTTTCTTAGCAAGAACGCCCAGGAGTTAGCCACCATCATGTGGGTCCTTCAGCCACAGAATAATGAAGCACCTATGATGTCAGGAGCTGTCCTAGGCCCTGGAGTGTTGGAAATGGAGGCAACCCAAGGTATTTGTCCTTAGGGAGCTCGTTCTAGTGAAGGGACTCAGACAACGAGTGAGGGAAGTGGATGATCAGGGAGTGATGGGTGCTATCAACCATAGAAGACTGTGTGCTCCCAAAATAATACTGCAAGATGATAACAGCTTTAGATAAAGCTGAGAACTAGGGGGGAAATGGAAGGCCAGCATGCAGGGAGCCAAGACCAAAGTGTGTCCAGAAGAGGCCGTGAGCACGAAGGCTCTGAGACTTACTAGCTTTGGCCACAGTCACTTAAGACTGGAAAGTGTCATACCACTTGCTAAAATCATAGTCATAGCCAAAAGCCAGCACCTTCTGGAAGTCACTAGCATTCTAAGTTGCTCTCTTTTTTTCTCTCTTTTTGGCCATGGGGTAGACAGAAATTAACATTTCTGCTTAATTCAGTATCTCTCATCCACCTGTCTCTCCATTACCAAATGGCAGAGAAGGCATCAGCCAGGTGTCTCCTCTAGAAGAAGGTATTTTCATGAAGTCACTGCGAGTCATGTGACAGTCATGCCACATAGAAGAGTGACAGAATTATCTTCCCCTTTATCACTCAGAAGAATTGTGGAATTGAACAGTAATGAATTTTGCTGTTGATCACAACTGTTTGATTGACATGCTTGGAGAATTTACTAGTGTGTTCCTGGGGTAAAATAAATATCCAGCTAGTGAAGAAGGCTTATGTGTTCTGGTAAGCTCAGGCTGATAGTTTGAGCATTAGTCAGAAAATACACTTGTGAGGGATTTTCTAAGGCATAAATGGATTTAAATTTTAAGGGGAAGAATTGCAGAGAGGATTAAATTAAGAAGAGAAGGAGAAGGAAGGTGGGAAGGCAAAAAAGGAGGAAGGGAAGAGAATAAGGAGGGGGAAGGAGAAGAGAGAGGAAGGAGAAGAGGTCAATGAGAAGAATGAGGAGGAGGAACACCCTAGTGTTTTTGGTTATTGACACTAGAAGCAGAGCCTGAAGCAGGAATTTGGAAGCAAGCAGTTGACTAAGGGATGTACCTTCAGAGAGGACTGTGAGGGAGGCAGATGGAGATGAGGGAGGTGTGGTCTGAAGTGAGCCCTCTGCTTGTCTCTGATCTGCATGCAGGGGGCTCTGGGTTGTGCACTGCAATGACCTTATCCTCCTTTGAGCCAAGGAGATGGGCTCTTACACTGTGGTGTCATTCAAGCATGGGATACAGGCTTCAAGGAGGTGACCTGCTGAGGTGATCTGGCTGTGACAGTCTCTGAGAACAGTCTCTGAAGAAAATCCAGCTGTGGGCAGCCAGAACCACCATTCACAACAGTAGTGGAGACCCACAGAGCCTCGTGCATCTAGATATTCTTTGTAGAAGGTACCTTCTGCACAAAGGAATTGGATATGCTCATTCAAGGGTTAGCAGGTGATTCAATCCCTGCTTAACTGCTGTGTCCCAGACATCAGTTACAAAGTGGGCCAAACATATCTGCTGTCCTGTGGCATCAAACTTTCAGAGGAGAGACTCACAGTTAAACCAAATAGTGTAGGAAGGGTGACCAGTGCCTTCATCAGGCTCTGAAGAACTCTTATTAGAATCCATAAGTGCTGGGCTGGAGAGATGGCCCAGCAGTTAAGACACTTGCCCGCAAAGCCTAACAAATGACCCACGTTTGCGGTAGTTAAAGCACTTGCCTGCAAAACCTAAAGACCCAGGTTCAATTCCCCAATACTTACATGAAGCCAGATGCACAAAGTGGCACATGCATCTGGAGATTATTTGCAGCTGATGGAGGCCCTGGTGCACCCATTATCTCTGTCCATCTCTCCTC
>PVHP010005184.1:0-66719 GCA_004024765.1 Zapus hudsonius | reverse complement strand
CACAATCAGTATCTAAAAGAGACCCAGGCTCAAAACAAGACCAAGCAGAAGAGCAATGGAGTGGAATGTAGGACCAGGCACCACAGGTGAGGGATCCCATCGGCACTCCAGCATACAGGGTGCTACAAGGGGCACACACCACACACACACACACACACACACACACACACACACACACACACACACACTAAAATAAAGACAAAAAAAACCAACAAAATCCTCCATTATATTGATGGAAAATGTGTCACTGAGGTAGAATTCAATCACTCCAAGTTTTAGAAACACAAAGCAGCTTTGGTTTTGGGTGACGAAAGAATTACCAGGTATGGACTCAGTTGTTCCAATTCCTTCTTTGTATAGAAAAAATGTTGAAAGCATTCACATTAATGTTGAGGGAATAGCACCAAAGAGCTGGCAGAAAAACTTATAGAGGCTATGATCAGTAATTTCTTAACATCAACTCAAACATGGGACTTAGAATATTCTGCTTGATTTCTTCCTTCAGGACATTAGAGCACCAGTCTGTGTCATGGAGGGAACCTTGCAGGAAGTATGTAGATCATGAGGAGGAAACTTCAAATGTACCTGCCTGTCAATGTGAAAACTGTAAGTCAAACATTCCCACTTTCATGACTCCTTTGGCCACTCAGGAGGATCTTGGCCTTATACCTGGCCTTCGGCTTTCTCCATGTTCCTTTTCCTTACCTTTAATTTTTCTTTGCTAACTTTCACCTCCACTTAAAAAACAAACAAACAAACAAACAAACAAAAACAAAAAACAAAGCCAAAACAAAGCAAATAAAGTTTTTCACAGAAAGCAATTTAGTTTTTCTATCTGAAATACAAGTCTTAGTTCTTGCTTCCAATCGCTTATCAAAAATCTTTGCAAAGAACAGTTCTGTTTTGTAAATACTTCCTTCCTTACTTACTTACTTAGAAAATATGTAAATAAACGCTTATTAGATGTGCCTTTGCCTTTTCTAAATCCTAAGACTAGTCTGTTAGACTGGCTGAAACTAAAAGCCCTTTGAGAATGTGTGGGAACAGACACACTTCAGGAGCATTATTATACTGGACATAAAGCAGATGGCTTCACATACCTTGTCTTCTCACAGACTCTAGGATGACTTTTAATTTCTTCCTTCCTTCCTCTCTCTCTCCCTTTCTTCCTTCCTTCCTTCCTTCCTTCTTTTTTTTTTTTTTTCGAGGTAGGGTCTTGCTCTAGCCCAGGCTGACCTGGAATTCACTATGTAGTCTCAGGCTGGCCTTAAACTCAGGTTCATATTGCCACTCCACTAGTATTACCACTATGTGATCAATGCCGCATGCTATGACTTGGGATATTCTGTTTTCTGAGAAAAAATTTAGATATACGCTTCCTTACTGGTAGTTACAATATATGCGGCTATTTATGCACTAACAAATATTGAGCATTTATTCTGTGCTGCATTAAGGAAACAAAGAGTTGGTAATGTGTAGTTGGGGGCACCAGGGACACATACAGCCTGAAGCAGATGCAGCAAGGTGAGACAGGCATGTTCAGTGAGTTCTTCCTTCATCTTTCAAGTGTTGTCCTTTTGCTACTTACCTGCCTGATGCAGCCTCCAAGTTGGGTTTGCCTGAGGTGTTCAGGATCACTAAAGAAATAATGGTCTTTTTGTTAGGTAACTGAGTCCTTCAACTTAGTGTTAGCAAATGTTTGTTTTTTTTTTTTTTTTGTAAATGAAACTTATTTTATTTTTGACAATTTCACACACATATATAATGTGTCTTGATCATGTCCCAAGTCCCCTTCTCTTCCTTACCCTTTTCCTATGTGCATGTCTTTTTTTTTCTTGAAGATTTTTTCTTTTCTTTTTGTCTTTATTATCCATAATTACGTACATTGTGTGAGCAAATCTTATGATGGTAGCCCCATTACACTCCTCGGTGTCCCCAACCCACTGGGGACCCTCCTTGTGAGTGTGCTGGATCAGTCCCTGGGGGAGGGGGTTATAAATAGCACAGGATGTAGCCAGGTTCCGCCCCCCCCCTTTGCGTGTTGTTCCTGAGGGGGTGATGTCTCTGGATATTCTCCCCACCAAGGCTCTTTCCACCCTCATCTTCCACTCAGTTCCCTGAGTCATGGTGGGTGAGTTTTAAGTCTGCTTTATTGTTGAGATCTTAAGTGTCTCTGGACTTCTGCTCTGGGTTGTGTTGGATATCGTTGGTGTCTATCTCCATTTACCTATCCTGGGTTATCTGACTTGCTGTGGTGATTGGTCTCATGTTTATCATGACATTTTCTCAAAGGCTCTATTTGAGGCCTATATGATAGTCCCAGAGTGGTTCATCTTTTGCCTGGATGTCAGCCATAATCCCGAGCTTTGTTGGTGAAGCTGGATTGACCAGGGCTCCCTCAAGAACAAAGAGTCAAATGTGGCCTGTTCTCTCTCATATGCGGTTCCTAACCAGGTTCAGCTCAAACTCTAAGCAAAGCAGACAGGTGGAATGTGAGACTGTAAAAGGGGGTGGAAGGAAGGGGGGGAGGAAAGGGAGGGGGAGGATTTATACTTTATAGTAAGCCTAACCCCATGAAAAACTGCTCAGATCTGCAACTCCCTATCAAATGTTTTAAGCATTTTAACTTAAACATGTTTTAAATTACATTTCCAAGTTTAATATGAATTTATTGAATAAGACTGCAGGGATTCCTTCCTTTGCATGGATATAAATTTTAAAACAAATTCAGTAAAACCATTTCTTATTATAAAAATATAATTCTACCTAATAACACAAATCTACTCAAAGCTTAAATGTAAGCTATTTTTAGAAGTTTATCTAAAAGCTTTGCTCTGAGTTGCTTAATTTTCATATGACAATTTTCCGGCGAAGCAAAATGTTGCTACACGTAATTATACAGAGCACCTTTTCATCGGATAGAAAATATATAAAATAATCTTGTTTCGTTTAGCCACTTTTTTTCACTGACATAGAAAATATCATGACAGGGGCTGGAGAGATGGCTCAGAGATTACAGAAGCTTTCTTGCAAAGAATGATGCTCTGTGTTTGGTTTTTCAGCACCCATGTAAAGCCAGATGCACAAAGCGGCACATGCATCTGGTGTTTGCAGTGGCAGGAGGCTTCCTTGAGCCCATTCTCTGTCTCTTTCTCTCTCTCTCTCTTTCCTTTTCTCTCGCTTCTTCTCTTTCCTTCCTATTCCATGTTAAGTAAACAAATAAATATTTATAAAAATATCATGACTTCAACTAAACTCAACCTTCATTTTGACCCACTCTATACTTAATATACAGCCAAGGGATAATGACTGAAGAAAGATGTCTTTGTCACTTAATTAAATCAATTTGACTCAATTAATTCTTTCATTCAACAAATATTTATTAAGCACCTACAATATGCCAGGCACTGTGCTGGGTGCTGGGGATACAACTGTGAACAAGATAGACACAGTCCCTGCCCTCAAGGAGCTTACAGTCTAGTAGTTTTACAGACGAGTACACAGGCAATTACAATGCAGTGGTGAGTGCTGTGATGGGTCAGAAACATTGTGAATGGCACCTAACTCAGTCTCATAGGCAGGGGCTTATGGATAGTCATGGAAATCCTCCAAGTAAAATTCAATTTGCTTGTTGAAGGATGAGTGTTAGTCAGAGACAGAGGAGATAGAGGGGAGTTGTAGACTAAAGAAATAGTATATGCAGTGTCTGTGTGCTGCTGAGAGGGTTCATTTGCTGGCTGAGAGGTTAGGGAGGAGGTTCCAAAGTGTTTGAAGCAATCATTAAGGACCAGATCAGGAAGGGGAAGCATTTTCTCAAAAGCCTGTAATTTTTCCTGAGGGATAGTGTATATGTATTTTCAAGTCTATACCTTTTGAAATTGCTTTCTCTAAAGCACAGGGGTTGAATGGGAATCACGAGCATTAAAGGAAGGAAATCAGTCGTCTACATTTTCCAGTTTAGCTTCCTTGTACCTTGTGTTCTCACCAGCCCGTCTCCATCCCGCATGCAAACGGTGACATATGCAACCTGGCTTTGTGCACCAGGATCCGGCCACCTTCTCCTGTGGACTCTACTCCTCCTCCACAGCCCCACTCTGAGACTCATCTTAACTTGTGCTTTCTGCTGAGATCTTAAGTCTGTGATTTCTCTTTGTACTTACCGTTTCAAAAGCTCGTATTTTGAACCATGTTCATATATAGTAAAGTGTCCTTTTAAAAATAAACATGGCTATCATTGTCTTCACAATTTCTCAGTGAAAACAAGTACGATCTCCACATTTGTCATCTGCTCTAAGCTATCGTTAGTGCCTTGGAAGGATGTAAACAGAAAAAGAAGAATGAAGGGAAAAATCACACGAGACAAGTAATTTTATGCAGCAAAATACAGTAAAGTTCAACACACATTTACAGAGTATGTTGCTGTTAGGACACGGTTCATTCTCAGACTCAAAGATTCCATCTTTGACCATTTAATTGGTTAACAAATGAGCCAAAAGTTTGTAAAAGAGGGAAAGCTTAATATGCAGAAATAATACTGGCTAGCTACATTTTCTAATATGGTCCACCACTTGACTTTTACAATCCCTCAGAGTCTTAGAATTTCTCAAATATTTTTATAATTGTAGGAAAAGAAAAACCTTTTGAGCTCTGTAGATACGGTAAGAACATTTGTTATTTTATTCTTTTTGGTGGGTACAAAAACCACAATTTTGTACACAGAACAGGGTTATAAATAATAGTAATAACATGAGCGACCCGTAGTCATTTTTGATTCTACATTTCGGAAGGATGATTTCATGTCAATGTTTTCTTCACTTTGTTTTTGTTCCTGGTAGTGAGACAAATTCCAGTCTGTGAACCAACTTGTGTGACAGTGTGAAGGTTACAGAGAACATGATGACCAATAACTTTTATATTTTTTTTAAAAAAAAGTCTCTAAAGTTCATTACAGTGATGGCATTTATATCAATTATTGCAATGTATTGTTCCCTAAGATGGTTAGAAAAAAGAATCGTGTTGTCCTCTACTGAATTTAAGTCAGTTAAAAAGCAAGCATGTTTCAGTATTTGTTTTCTCCAAAGTAAGTGTAAATACTTCCTTTAAATTTTGTTGTTTTTCACAGGATTTACATGTTTGTTGATTGATTTCTGATCTCGGGCTCCGTCATCAGCTGTCTCAGCTGGAGATTGTCCCATCGACTCCGCAAGGGTCTTTCCAGGGACACAGGTTAGCATGCTCCTTGACATCTGCAACCGGTTGATTTTTTTTTCCCATGGTGACCAAGGCCTTTCTGAGCAAGAACTTCACAGTTTAATGCGATAATTGGCAAGTCTGATTAGTTAAGTCCACTCGAGTGAAATTTGTTGCTGTTAATACACCCATCCCAGCTCCCTACCCACCCACCCACTCTCCCCCCCAAAAAAAACCCCTAAATTGTGAGTTTTCCTGATATAAAATCTGAGTCTGGGTTCCGAGTTGAACTCATGCACTCGAGGCTCACGGCCAAAGCCCCTGGGTGGGGGGGTCCATCAGTCACCAACAGTTTAATTAAGGCACTCAATTATGTTTTTGGTTTTCATGGTAGGTCCGATGCAATGACAGCCAGCCCGGAGCTCTGTCGGATTGCAGTTCCCGCGTGGACCGCCTTGGGGCAGTCGGGAGTCAGCACGCGCCCGTTTTCTCCCACGCTGCCAGTGATGGAAAGTCTGGCTTTGTTTCTTATGGCTTCGGAGAAGGTCAGCTGGGTTGCATGGAGAGGAGACAGAAAGGACGCCCAGGGTTAGCAAGTTTCTGTTTCTTCCACAACGTGTGACACAACAAACACCAAAATGTCAAGAATTAGACATCTGCATTTTTTTTTTTTTTGCATAGGCAAACTCTTAGGAGGGGAAGAAAAACTCAGCTACACTGACCAATCAGCCTGGAATTTGAAATTCTACCTATATTTCTAAGACCATAAAATCATATTTTTATTTTGGAGCCTGTCTGGGTAGGAGAGAGACTCCTTTGAACTTGCCTGGCTCTGTAAACTAGTAAATGGGACTCCAAAGCTCCTTTGTGTTTGGCCACATTCTCTAAGTCACAGTATTTATTTTCCTGTTAGAGAATGTCTTCTTGACAGTACAAGGATTAGATCGTCAAGTCCTGACAACTGCCTAAACTATCCATAGGTATAAAGTCCTATTTTTGTAACACAGACCTCTGCACACACTTGCGTTCATTCACACGAGTCACAGACAGGACTGGGCACAGCACAGTTAGTGGAGGGGGTCACTGGATGCTCGTCAGGAAAGCTGAACTCACACTGAAGCAGGGCATGTCTGATACTGACCTGATCCACATTACCACTGGGGAACTTCCAATGCTGAGACTATAGGGATCAGGACTCTCATTAACTTACTATTTTCTGCCTTGTTAGGTAGCAGAAAACACCCCCACACAGAGGAGCAGCAGGGCAATTATGTAACTCTAATTCCTGATCAATCTCTGCCTCTAAATTCTTTTAAACAAATTCTAATGTTAAGAGGAAAGTAAAGGAGATACGACCCTGAGTCCTTCCATGATTGAGACCTGGACTCTCTCACGATTCATAACGAGTTTAATTCTCTATTGCTAATTTAAGTTTATCTAATTCCTTAGGAAATTCTATGCTTGTGTTTGATCTATGCTGGAACTTAAATATTCGACTAATTATTCGTTAAAGTACTAAAATTTGTTATTGGATTAAAAGCTGTTAATGCTAAAATACTTAGAAATCATTTGCCCGATTACTTAAAAAGATGAAGTCAAATGGCTAGTGGCGATGTAGCTGAGATAAGAAAGAGGTGAATGCGACATTGCTATAAACAGTTGAAAAAAGAATGTCTGTCTGCATGATGAGGATTTAGACATCCTTCTTAGACACACTGGAGCTTTTGTGTTTACAAGGAATATATATATATACTATATATATACAAAGAATATATATACAAAGAAGATTTTAGGGGAAACAACTCCTATTTCAGTATCTCCTATTAGCCTCCTGAAATCAAATTCCTAAATTTTACTTGGTACACATTTGTTCACGGATGAATATCCAGGTATGGGATGATACTTTTTCCTTTTTTGGAAATGTAAATGTTAGGAAGAAATTCCACAGGGTTTTTTTTTTTTTTTGGTGTTTTTTAAATTGCAGAATTACACACAAAAGGCTCTTCTTAGTGCGTATAAACTGAATATGAGAAAAAAATTATAAGATTGCACAGTTTTTTAAAATGGAACAGAAGCTGAAGTTCAGTATATGAATGAGGATGTTGGAAATGAAACAATTCAGTCCAAACATTTGAAAGGATCTTGTCATGAAGGCCTTTGTTTTTCATTCTCATAGTAAAACCTGTGATAGGGTTGCAGTCACCTTGCCCTTACAAGGACCAGTCTTGGGACGATATGTTATACGTGCTCGGGACAGAAGAGAGAGAGAGAGAGAGAGAGAGAGAGAGAGAGAGAGAGAGAGAGAGAGAGAGAGAGAGAGAGAGAGAGAGAGAGAGAGAGGGGGAGGGAGGGAGGGAGGGAGGGAGAGAGAGAGAGAACGTACTTTTGATCAGGATATAAAAAAGTATTGGTAAAACAGCACTGTATGTACCAAGAAAATATAACAAAAATGTTTTATTTAAGAAACATAGGCAGAATTTGGCTAACTTGCTAATACAAACCTGCTCTTCAATGTTGTGTGTGTTCAATAGTAGTTGTCTTGGGTAAGAAGGACCCTGCTGTTGGAACAATTCCAGTTCTAACTCTGGCATTTTTCTATGTGCTTGTAGAGAAAATTATTTTTTTTTTTGCGATTTTGAGTATCTTAGATTATTAAATTAAGTCGTAATATAAAGAACAAAACAATCTTTAGATTATTAATTTAAGACTAATAACAAACCATCTCTAGATTATTAATTTAAGATTATTAAATTAATGAGAGAAGATAAGAAAAATAACAATCACGCATCTAACCCAAGGCCCACTTTTAAGTAGAGTTCTACTGTGTAGTGAAGATTTCAGATTTTGTTTTAGAGACTATGGCCATGATCTACCTTGCATTTTTTGTATGTGCATGTGTGTGTGGTATGCTTACGTGTGTGTGTGGCACACTTAGGTGTGAGGCTGCATGTGCACCTTGTGTATGTGTGTGTGTGCGGAGAGCAGAGGTTGATCTCACGTGCCTCCATCACTCTGCTATCTTAACTTTGAGACTGGGTCTGGCACTGAATCTGATTGGGCTTACTAGCTAGCCAGCCAGTCTGAAGCACTCCTCCAGTCTCTATTTCCCCAAAGCTGGGGTTCCAGGTGCATGCCAGCATGCCCAGGTTCTCCACAGGGGCGGGGGATCTGGTCTCAGGTCTTCATGCTGAGATATCTCCCTGCCTCTAGCCTTTTATTTATTTATTTATTTTTGGTAACACTGTTTCTCTCTGTAGCCCAGGCTGGCTTTGAATTTGTGGCAATCCTCCTGCCTCAGCCTCTCAAGTGCTAGGATTATAGGAATGTGGTATTATAACAGATTCAATAGAGTGTTTGAAAGAAAAAATATTATTTTGATAATAAAGTAAAAAGTGTTTATTCCAAGTCTATTCCAGAGGTATACATCACTACATTTACTCTGCCACTGTCTTTTAAATAAAAGGTAGTTGGATACAAAGACCTTGTTTTTACTTAAAACATATTGCCTTAAAAGCATGTAGTTGATATGAATGCCAGATTTTGACTCTAAAATCCTTATTAAGTGTAAATTGTATGCACCTGACCAAGGAGTTTCATTCTCTTTACAGCAATTTCCCACATCTATTTTCCCATGTCTTTGTGATACATGACATTCATTCATATTTTTCTGAAAATTTGAATATTATTTTTTCTTTGCTTTCCCACCCTTGGATTAGCTCATGGTTGATTAAGTAAGCAAAGTCAAGCTCAGTGAACAAGTAACCCAAAAAATGTTTAAGGTATCTTGTAAGAGTCATCTCAGAATGCATTCCAGTTAATTAGTTCTGAACACAGGCCAGAGAATTATTTCTCAATTTGGAGGCTCTTTCCACTTTGTATATGAAACACTTGGATGATACCTCAGTTTGAAGAATTTCCTAATTCTTCTAAGCATATTAGAAGGCATGTTTACCAAGTACCCCCCTTAACACACCAACTACGTTTTGAGCTCAATTAATTAATGGTTTAGCTTTCATTTATTTTCACTAAATTGAGGAAAGAACTGTGTTGGAGTTATCATTTACAGTTGCAGCAATTCATAGGTTCCTAGATTTTAAGAAAAGGCAACTAGATCATAATAAACTGAGATGGTTTTGTTCTTTATGTTACAAAAGTAACAGCAAATATTAAAATGCAGCACGATGTGTGTATTATTAAATGTGCACTGGTTGTTTTGACTTTACAACAAGAACTGAAGGTCTCTTGAAGGTTCAGAGCCTCATTTATCATGGAATCACAAGGAACAGCCCAATTCACTGGGCTGTTATATATAATTTTAGAAAATGGATTTTTAGAGCTCTGATTTTAGAAGAGCAATAGCAAAACCATTCAGGTCTTATTTTAAAACCGCATCCTATTACTAGATGAAAGAAGAAGTGGGCATTTATATTCTGACAAAAAAATAACCTTCATCTCTTATAGTTCCCTGAATGCATACAATTTTTTATTGTGACAGGATGAGAGGATGTGAATGGAGCTGATCTGGCATGTTTAAAAGCAACTGAAATGGAAAATTAAGAAAAAAAAGAAAAGTACCTAACCATTCACTGCAGTACTTCCTCTGTTACTGCATTTCTCCTTTAGTAACATGTACTGACATTAATAGAGAAGCTACTGAATTGCCATAAATGCCCTTTCACCTTGGTGATACTGTGAATGTAAAAGCTATACCTCATCTAATGAATGCTCATTGTGGTTAAAATTCTGACATGCACTTCCATTTAAAGGGCTGGCTTAAGGACTTTTGTCAGATAAACAAACAGCAGGGATTTGTGCTTTTAAAACACAGGAAGGGGGCCAAAGTAATGGAAATGAGATTAAGGAGCTAAACCATTGAGTACATACTGTGTGCTGGAGCTCTGGTTAGAAATATCTCTTCAGGAAACCAGAAAGTGGCAGCTGTCTAGGGTTTTGATCATGGCAAGCCAGGTTTGCTCTGACTTTGTCAGCACTTATCTGAAATGTGAGTTGTCCCAGAAATTTGCCTGGTCTGGGCCTCAGGAAGTCCAGATCTATTTCTCCAATTTCCCTCCTATTTCAGGGAGGTAATGATATTTAAATCACTTTTGTGGAACAGTTTCGTCTCTTTTTGTCTTTCTGACCCTCGCAATGCAGATATCTATTGGCAACATAAAGTTTCAAACAGTACATCTGCAGCCAAAGAAAACCGAACCACTGTGCACCGAAATTTCCAAAAATAGAAAGCTCTAAAGAGAAGCAAGCAATACCACCACTGGACAGACAGGTCACAACACTGTGTTCACAGGATGCATCCCCCACTCACTGTCATCAGCCCTAAGTCCTACCCCTAAATTTTTATACTTTCGGTTCCATATACGTTGTAACCTTCTCTATAGGTTGCTAAATTCTGGGTATTCTGCGAGGAAGTTGGGTTAAAAGTCTGTGCACTTTTTGCCACCTTCATTCTCTTCGCTTCTGCCCTGGACTTGTAACAGAATTCTATCAATGCCACCAGCATTGCCAAGCCCAAGCCGCCAACCAGAATGTAGAAGACGCCTGCTACGTTGCTCAGGCTCAAGGCACTCGTCTTGTCCTGGGGAGGAGAAAGACACTTCCGTTAGCTGAGGAAATATCACATCCCACAATAATTACATATGAAATTCAAATAGGCAGTTACGGTAAATGCTTCATTTCAACAGAAATCATTTACAAGTATGAGCCACTCATGCAAGTGTATGGATCTAAACATAAGGCTTTTATAGCTCTCAAGAGAAGCGACATTATGGTGAACACCAATAAATTGTATGTAATTACATTCAATAAAATTTATAACATTTTATAATTATTAAGTATGCAATGAAAACCACTATACTTTTCCACATACAAGCATTTGTATATTTACATAGGGAGGCAGAAGTGGGCATATAGTAGACTTTGAAAATGATATGCTTAAAATCCAATTATATGGGAAAAGGGGACTTCTTTGGGCTTTGTTTCCTTTAAAGCATAAGTTTATTGATTAGGATTTCTGTTGAGCAAATCTAACACCACACTTCCTACTTAAGGAACTGGGGGACTTGCAGTGTTATGTTTAATTCATCATGGGTTTATCAAGTATATTCAAATGATTTGGTCTTAGAGCACACACCATTTTTTTTTGCTTTTTGTTGGTAATGTCTAAAGGGGAAAAATCTCATGAACATTTTTATTTGGAATGTGATATATCATCTAGGAATAACGATATATGCATGATAGTTAGATCACTTTTAACTTTTGTTATTATTTGGTTTTCTTATAAAAGACTGTCTTGTAGCCCCAGCTGGCCTCAGACTCACTAAGTAGCCAAGGCTGGCTGGCCTCAGTTCCTGATCTTCCTTCTGCTCTTTCCCATGTTCTGGGATTACAGGTGTGTGCCACCATGACTGACTTCTTAGGTAACTTAAAAAATAACTTAGTAAAAATACACAAATGACACCAATTTAGAAACAAATCATTCATAAATGGACAGATTTACAATTATTTTTACTGATTTAAGAGTGTAGTTCCATTTTCACTTAAATGATTAATCAGTTAACAATTTAGACACATTATTTTCAGCACTTTACTATACATATTACCTCATTATAACTTTGGAAATAGTCATACAGATGATGGGAAGATATTAAGATGGTAATAAGAACCCAGAATTATTATCAAAAACTACAAATATATTTATTTTAGGTCATTATTTCAAAGAGAATTTTGGCTGACACCATAAAGGATTATCTGGCCATTTCATAATATCTTGTATGCAAAATATGATTTGAATTTTTAAGCAATTTTATTAGGAAAATATTTAATTCAAAAATATATATGGTCTAGTTAGTTATAATATGAATTGAGGAGGTCAAAAATTTTTAAATAAGTTGGTTTTAAAAATAATTTCTTAATTATTTATGTTTCTCTTTTTATCAAGATTTGAAATAACTGCTTTATTATCTGACCAAGCTTGTGACATTTCTCTCTGGTTCAAAGGCAGACAGAAGTGATTTAAATGTAAGTGTAAGGCTTGGGAAGGGACTGATTAACATTTGCCCCTTTCTTAAATGATTAAAGCTCTCCAATTTAAGCCAATCATTTGTTTAATGTTTTAGGATAATCAATAATTTGTTTTCTTTCTGGAAGAGGATACAGAAAAAAAAAACCCTAAAAGAGGATTCCAAAAATCTCCAAACATGGCTTTGGAGCACTTTCCAATATATCCACTAATCTGTTTAGCTATTTTGAGTCACTGATAAACTTCTTCCTTTTCTTTATTGGAATAAAAACACAACTTTGTACTTAACAGAATTCAGCCTAGAGATAGATTTTTTTGTTGCACTGTTTCAAGAACCCCTGAGCAAGAGACCTTAGACCTTGAGGATATTATTTGTCAACACTAATTAGAATAATTTCCACTGAGGACAATTTGTTGCTGATACATCAGCCCCCATTGTGACAGGGCCTCTTTGAACTAAAGCGGGATTCTTGCATCAGCACCTCTAACTTGTCAGTGAGCAATTATTTAAGAGCATCTTTTGTTTCTGGATGACTACTGATCAATTTCCCATTCCCTGTTTGGAGAATTGGTTGTTGAAATCAACAAAGCATTTCATGCTTTCTTTCTCCAAAATAAAAACCTAACCAAAAAGAAAAGGAAAAAAAAAACACTACTTTTATTAGTGGTACATCAGTTTGAAGACTCTCCTAAAGAATGTGGTTATTTTACCTATTTTGGGGATAACTTTGGTTTATTTGAAATCAACGTTAGGGAGCAGGCAGTTATTTTCTGAGAAGATAAGTCCCTGGGGTTGGAGTTTAGGGTACCAGTCTTTATTGCGGGCAGTGGCTGGATGGACAGGAGTGCTCAGGGCATGAGGGTGCAAACGCTTTGGACAATGGCTCCCATAGACTGTTCGTGAACACAAGAGGAGACCCGAACTGCAGAGACTGACCTTGCTTCCCGAGTCCTTGGGTCCACATTCACCTTTATCGTACCACCATTTGTTTTTCAGCTTGTCTAAGACGCCTGCCTCACTGAGTTTCAAAACGGCAAGGTTTACAGGAGTTCTTCACGTGGAAAATAACATAAATAACATTATATATGTTATTTTATGTTATTCAAGTAAAACTACATTAGAATCGCATGACAAAGTGACGGAGCAGAGGCCACAGCAGGCAGTATATGTCCTGTACTGTCGGCCCAGGCTGAGACTCAGACATAAGGCTGGGACCTGCTCCATCGCTTTAGGTAACAGGCACATACTGCTAGGGAGGAATTTTAAACAAAGTGTATGCAATTACTGTGAATCCAAAACTATTGGCCTGCATTGAATTTCTTGAAAACGGCTATGACTTTCCCCACCGACGTGTGGTCATTTAAAATCTAGAAGCTTCTTGCTTTTTTTCTCTTTGAAAATTAATGGAAATGACTTCAGGTTGCCAGACCTAAGTAGAAGTTTTGTACTATTGATTTCCCTCCTGTATACATTACACTTTAGCTAGTAAGCTTGTATTTTATGCATAAAAGTACATAGAAAGTATCCATCAATAAACTGACTCCAGACAACTTTCATCCAAGACCTCATGGTCCAGTGTCCCACACCATCATGCCCCCTCATGAAGGGGAAAGGTTTTTTTTAGTTTTGTTTATTTATTTTTTGAGGTAGGCTCTCACTCTACTCTAGGCTGACCTGGAACTCACTCTGTAGTTCCAGGCTGGCCTCAGACTCACAGCCATCCTCCTACCTCTGCCTCCTGAGTAAAGGGATTAAAGGCATGTGTCACCTGTTTAGGGGAAGGCTTTTGTACCACAAATATGTATATTGTTATTTTAAAGTATAAGCCTATGCTGCTGTTTTGTTTCTACATTATTGACCTTAAGTATTATTATCATCTACAATTTTGATCATTCTGGAGTTGACCATATTGCTATAATTGAAGTATATGTTAAAGTGACTATAATTAAAATTTTATAAATAAATAAATGATTGAGTGACAGGCTAGAGATAGGATATCTTTGATTCCTTCAATACTAAATAAAATTGTATAGGAAGTCTTAGGGAGAAAGATGTCAGCTACCACTCACATCAGTAGGGGAGTTACAGAATTCTCCCTGGTTTCCTTCTCACATAGGAGTATGAAAGCTAAGCAAATTAGTGTGAAATGCTAACTCCTGGAGTCTTGTTATCTTATTGTCAGAGTGGCTGATTATTTTTGCTTCCTTTTGCTGGAGACTGTCTGCGTTCCTCTGACCACTGACGTTTAATAAATGAAGGTACCAAGAATGAGAGAGCTTAACTCAACTAGTTGCACAGCTGGGCATCATCTGAGTCAGGATTTATAACAGTCTATCTTCACAGTTCATGCATTTAATCATATAGCAGAAGACTCAGAAAATGGGTTTCTGATTTGAGTTTTTATGTTAAAAACTAGCCTGAAGCTCATATTACCGATATTAGTTTTGCAATTTTTTTCTAAAATATGTTTTTCATTTTGTTCACATGGTTTCAGAGTACAATATAATTTTATGTCTTTTACCATGGTTTGAGTTTGTTTACTAATCCAGTTAAGAAATTATGGGCTTTTTCCTTGATTCTTGAGTATTACAATTTTTAAAACTAAAGTCTGGCATAAGCCCAATTTAACCCTCAATGATAACATGAGTTTGTGGATATGCTTATTGGAGTGCTAAAATGAACTCAATTAGTCCAGGTTTTAATGTCCACATCATTCCTCTTCCACACATGCTCCAGTTTCCATGTCTCCATTGATGGAGTGATTGTTATCAAGTGTTCAGTGGTAAACTATGAACTCTCCTGGAGAGCAAAATCTCCAATTCAGTATTCACTTTGGAACACAGTGTTTACAGTATAGCTGATTCAAAGGAGGTGATCTGGAAAGGTTTGACATTTATGTTATTTGGAATCTGGGGGAGCAAGCATTTTCTTGGAATTAATACCATAATGGATTTTTTTTGTTTTATTTTGGGATTTATTGTTGCACAGACCGGTCTTTATACTTGTGGGTCAAACAATCCTCCTGCCTCAGCCTCACTATAGCTAGTTAGCTACATTATTTCATCAAAGCTTTGAATTAAATTATTTTAATGCAGTGTTAAGCAAATTATATTAGCCTATATTTCTTGACTAGAGAGGGCTGAGGAGGACTCAGCACACCAAAGAGGATGAATGGGTATAGGGAAATATAAGGAGAATGACAGCAGAGTCTTCTGCAAGTTTATTCTAGAAAGGACAGTTGACCACAAAATTTTGGCTTAAATGAAGAAAAACTGTCTCCCTTCTTAATTGTTTTTCTCTGCAAACTTTTCATTCTTTCTGGCTTCTTTGTCCCTTTGGCTTTCACTCCAATAGCCTGTTTTTTAAAGGGTAAGATCAGATTGGCAATTTAGATATAAGACATTTGTTATTATGTATACTTAATGTTCAACTGGTGGAATGGCACGCGTTCAAAAAGGAAATCAATACTGGGAGAGTCCTCTCACAGGGCTCATTTTCCTCAGTGAGTTTTACCACAATATTTTTTCATGTTAAGAACATATATTTTTCTTTAAGTCCCTCCTGACTGTCTCTCATTAGTTTTCATGTGTGCAGAAGCATAGAGTAAGCTGTTTCTATGTTTAAAATTGTGAAAATCATACACGGGTTGTATTCTTCCATGTGACAAATCACAAACCTGGAACTGTGTGGTCAAGTATTATTCCTAGCGAATGGTTTATTTAGGATTTATACCTACAAAATGATTTTATTAACACTCATATCACTGCGAGTGGACATATATTTTTATATCCATATTAAGAAAATACAATATAAAATAAAGAAAATATTAATTTTTAGCTTTTATTAGTGATATGATCAGTGGTGATTATAGGGATTGCCAAAAATTCTAAATAAAGTCAAGCTTTAAAAATTTCTACAGACATTGGGGTAAAGTTCTGTGTATGACTTGTATTTACACTAAGCTACATCAGAGTAATCAGAGGGAAAATAGGCTTTAGACATTGTATCTAATCAATGAATGCTTTTTTGTTATCTTTCAAGAGTGAGTATATATTTTTATGACTATTAGTAAAAAATAAATAGCTATAACATTGACACTATGAAATAGAAATAAATGAGTTTTCAAACAATTGAATTTACATCCACCAATTTTTCCCCTTTTACTTACTGCTTTTTCATATAAGATATGAAATCCTTTCCTCCATATCTTTTGTTAGTTTTTTTGGGGCTGAAGGTTTCTGTGGTCAGAACGGCACTGTGCTGGGGATGAATTCAGCTGAGTAAAAAATTCCTGCATAGCTACAGCCCACGGGAAATGGCGAGGGACTCTATGGAGTTCATATACTGGTTACATGAAACTGTAAATTCCGCATGGAAAAAGACAATTGGTAACTCTCTTTCTCTGCAGGTCTTGACACATTGCCCAGTGAAACAAGTGTGATAATCAACTACTAAATGGAAGTTGGGGTACACTCTGTCCCTCACCCTTGCTCAGTTACAATCCTGTGAAAGGCAGGTGGATCAACTCTTTCCTCAGAGGAACCTCACCACATGTGGTATAAGTTTGCATGGTTTCCCCTTCTTAGATAACACACTGTTAGGAAATTATCTATTCAAATTCCATCTTTCAAAATTTATTGAACCAAGATTCTTGTAGGTTCATGCAGAAATCTCAATGTAGCTATATGACTGCCTGGGCTTTATACTCTTACCAAAGCTTTCAGAGAGACTGTCTCCCTCTACTCACAACTTTTCCTTCTCATTTTACTTCTTTTGAGGAAGAGCAAGCCAATGTGTGGTGGGAAGCATTGATGTAAGTTCAAAAACATCAATCACCTGATGAAGGTTCAAGGTGAGAGGGAAAAGCCAACCATAGGTGGAAGTTTTTTCATCTAAGTCAGGTCAGGGCATTCAAGTATCACCTTTTATCACAAACTCAAAGCACATGATGATACTATTTAGATTGCCACCACCTTATTTTCTTGGTGATATACATTCCATCAATATACAACCTATTAGGATTACTTAGTATAGAAACATAATTTGGAAGGGAAAATAGAAATACTGTAACTTCACTTTAGGTGAACATTTTATGTCAAATTCTATAACATTTCAGAAAACTATTTGTTTAGGTTCGAAATAACTTTTTAGATTCTAATTTGTTTTAATTCATGTTTGTGAAAGTATTATCTTAGATACTGGAGAATAAAAAGTTTGCTTCTAGGAATGATAAAATTAGATTTATATTTATTGTTCTGGGCCACAAATTTTTTTTACTTAGTGCCTGTGATATACTAAACAATTTGTTGAACACAGTGTGCTTGATTTTATTTAATTTTTTTATTTAAATAAGTCACAATGAGTTTTGTTGTGTGTATATATTATCTGTTGTCCTTAATTTTCTTTGGAAAATCACTAACATCAAATTGCTATTTACATTTGTAGAAAATATTATCCCTAAAGCATTTTTATACTTCTCTTTGATTTGTGGTAAATATATGGAGCACAATTTTTATGGTGGAAGAGAATATACATTTTAATTTTTGGTGCTGTTTTGCACATTTTCTGATATATTTAATTTGTACATAGGATACTAAATTATTATAATTATGAATGATTTTATCTCTTTCTCTCCATATATATTGTTTATTAAAGCTATTACAAAATTCTTACACATTTGGTCCCAAAAGATAAAATGAATTTGTTAGTCTGTAAGATGATGCTATGGTATGAATATTCTTTGTCTCCCCTGAAGCTTAATTGCCTTATTGGAACAGTGCTGAGATGGTGGGCCTTTAAGCAGCCTTTTGGGTCATGTGGGATCTGCTCCCATGAATGCTTCATGTTTTTGTTGAGAGACATGTTATGTTTTTCATGACTAGAACAGGTATAAGGGATCTCACTTGAGCAAGCTATTAACAAGAGCAACCCGGGCCTCTAGCTTCTTTCTGCTTCCTCTGTGACCGTCTGATCTCTCTAGCTCCTGTTTTTCTCCTTCTATCTGCCTCATCCTCTGCCATTTAATGGCACCTGTCATGGTGATGTGTTCACTCAAGAAGTGATCACCCATGTTGTTTGGACTTTGTGTTTTTTCATACATTACCTAGCATCAGATAATTTGTTATAGACAAAGAGAGATGTCTAGAACAGAGGCAAATTGTTACTCCTTCCTGGGATAGAGATGGTTCCTTTATAAGATTGGGAGCCTTCAGGGTGGTATGGCAGTGGACAACAGGACTGATGATTAGTTGGGAAAATTCTAGAGTTTAGTCTGAAAGGCTTCTTCAACTGGGGTTGGAAGGAGTTAATGGCAAACATCCTGATAGGCACTCCCTGAAAACAGAATCTGACTGAAGTTTAGTTGGGCATGTAAGAGAATTTACACCCCAATCAAAAACTGGGACCCAAAGATAAGTAGGATCTCACCCTGTGCCTCTTTAGACAGCTTTCTAGATGTAAAACAATTTAAATATATACTTTAATTTTTCATTATTTTTCTTATCAATTGAGAAGAAAAATCTCTCAATCAGAATTTTCTCATCTAAGGATTTTTTTTAAGTCTAAGAACACTGACACATATGAGTAAGTGCTTAGGGTTTCTAGTTGGAATGTCTGTTAATTGCATCATTTTTTAATAAAAGTAAATGAAAAAGTCACGAGGTAGGAAATATGGCATGTATGAGGTGCAGACAAAGATGAATGGGTGTTTGGTAGCTTGCTTATCTTCTATTCCATCCACTAATGGAAGGCAAAAAAAAAAGTGTCAATTACATAACCATGTTTGCAAGGCTGTTTCACTTTCATGGAAGCCAGTGAGGTTTACTTGGAGAAAACTTTCTGGTAGGCACTCTACACAGGCAGGTGGAGTCAGGTTATTGCTGTTACTTAGAAATATTCAGGAGATGTTTAGACCAAATCATGATAGTGACAGGAAGTCAGACTTAGCCTCTCTGTTCTCTCTCCAACCCTCACTACAGTGCTCCTTCAGAACCCAACCCCCTTCCAGCTCCACACCCTCTTGAGCCCAGAAAGTTGCTGTGACTACTGTCGTGGATTTTTGGCTGTGTCACCGAAACGGTAGCAGAGGCGAATATTTTTGCTTTGACAGTAATTGCATAGTGAGGTTTGTGAAGGGTTCTGAGCGGCAGGCCAGCTCTTACCCTGATGCAGGTTCAAACCACAAGTCTCCCAGCAGATGCACCTATTACGTGACATACTGTTTACCCGCTCTTGGTGACATTGAGGCTGACCTTGGAGTCACCTCCCCCGCTGCCACATTCTCCTTTGTCGTACCACCATTTGTTTTTCAATTTGTCCAAGAGGCCTTGTTCATTCAGTTTTAAAACTGCGAGGTTAACAGCATTTCTTGAAACGATAAAACATATTTTGTAAGAAACCGAACAGCTGTTAAGATGTTAGAAGGAATGAGGACTTAAGCTCTTTTCTAAGCTTCTCCCAGACGCTAAATAAACCTCTCATTTTGCCATCTTGCAGGTCCTTAAATTGGAAGACAATTGTAACTAATCCAGATGTATCAAGCATTCAGTACTTGGTACTGTGCACTAGTGCTGTTCCCTTGTCATCAAATTATCCATTTCATCAGTAATCAATTACATCAATTTTTTCTCTCTTTTGCAAAACTGTAATAAACTCAAATGTAGTAGTAATGGTGAAATAATTAAGCCTTGCATTCCTTTGCTTCTAAGGGTACCAATAACTCAAAAGTCTGAAAGGAAAATTCATTCCCTTAAGGAAAACAAAATGGCATGACCAAATGAAAACTCAGCCTTTTATTGAGCATACCAATTTCTTGAAAGCCAATAGTTTGGCTTCATTGAGGGTTATTTCTTTGCTGAGTTTAATTGGTCTCAGAATCTAGGATTTCTAAATTGTATCAATTTCATGCAAGTGATAGGCTAGGCTAGAGACAGTAGTGGCTTTTAGAGGTCACATCTACATTTTATGTTGGTTCTAAAAGATATTTGATACTATTTAGAAATCAGAGTCACAAATCCCATTTAACAGTTTTATCTTAAGCAATTAAACCGCAGGGTGTCATGATGCACACGATCTGAGCTGTGCAGATGGAACTCTCTAGATTAGATTTTCTCTACCTTTATTTCAATGGGAGGATAGGGGTGGCATATTCCAATTACTCCCTAAAAGAATTTTAAAAAATGTATCTTGGGCTTTTGCTTCCATGTATTTGGTTTTCTCCAGGCTTTCATAGGGTGCAGTTTTTAAATGACCCATTAACTTTTCCAAGAGGACTTCCCAGCATGCAACAAAGATTCCATTAAATCTAGAGTGGTTTGTCTACTGAGGAGCTCTGGGTAGAGTCTGCAGTGCTCTTTGAGAAGTGTTTGGTGATTATTTAATGCCCATTGGCTTAAAAAGAAAAGAAAAAAAACCAGCCTATAAATGAATACATGCTTTGCAAGTAAAGTGTCGTTTAGCTCATCAATGTGTTTGAGAGTTGGCTGCTAGACAGCCTGTTTTATGTGCATTCTCTGACAGTGTGTGCACATTAGTTACCTCAGCTGAATGAGCTATGTTCTTTCCTTTACTGGTACCGAGAGGAAAACTTGCCACGAGTAAAGCAGGCATGGGCTTAAGGGTAGATCAACACTTCTGAATGCTAATTAATTAGCTGTCCCCATATTCTCAAACACATGCTACATGTGCTAATTAATACCATTTCTAAATTGAACAATATTGGGTAGTCAATTTCATCACCAATAGGACCAAATCGATATGTAGACATGTACAAATATTCAACAAAGATAAGAGATATCTATTTAAAACAATTCCCTTAGTAGGTAGGAAACATTTTAATTTCTTTGTGTTTCAAGAAATCAGATGAATTTGTCTTGAAATTAATTAAAACAACTAAACTTATAATTCACTTTAGCTTTCAACATTGAAGTAGCATCCCAATTATTTGTTAGTTGAGAATCTAGACTGCAGACCATTCTATTGGTAAAACTCAAGGTATTTCATGAGAGGGTTATTTAACAGGGTTATTAGCCATATCCAAAGACAGTTTCACAGCACAATAGAAAACAAACAAATGAACAAAAAACAAAACAAAGGAATGGATAAGGAAAATAAAAGCTGTGTGTTAGAAAATTTTTTGGAATCAAGCTTTCTGCAAAATTACTCTAAGATATTGTCTTTCTAATATATCTAATAGGCCATGTAAAAACAGTTTAGTTTCACACTGCTATCCATACATGTATTATGTATTTATTTATATTTAATTAATAGTTTCCACTTGACTAGTAGATTGCCCAATGCTCATCCTGTTTTCTTTCTAGAAACATGTGCTCACTTAATAAAGACCACTAATCCATCATGGAAAGTTCCCTTTTCTTTAACAATGCAATGTTGAAGGCACTTGTAATTAATATGTAGAGATAGTATTCGGTATTTTAAAGCTTTCTTTGTATGCTAAAAGTACCTTTATTTCCTATAGTTACCTGAAAAAAGATGAAGTTTCCTTATGTTGTTTAAAGGCCTGCTTTGCTAAACTGCAGCATAAACCAAACAAATAACCACCTTTTTAAAATTTGTTATATCTCATGGAATGAATCACACTTACATGTTATTAATCGTAAGAATCACACAATGCTTTAAAATGTATAAGTTCCTTTACTCATTTTACCATACCATGGTAAAAAGTACTCTTTTTTTATCATCTAAAGTGACCAAGGAACCCTTAAGGTATAGTAGTAACCAAAGCTAAGGGAGCCATACAAAGTTGGGTAAACTAGGAACACCAAAAAGCAGATCCTTGCCAGAGCACATTTTATTATTGCATTTCAGACATTGATTTCAAACCCAGTGTCAGAAATGCAGACTAGCTGTAGAGGATACTCTTGCGCTAACTAAGAGTCAAGCAAGCTGTAATGGCTGCTGTGTAGAAGAGGAAAAGAGAATTGTGGTATAGTTCTTATAACAATTATCTCTTTTCTTGTAAAGCCAATTGATATGAATTGGTTTTGTTTTAAAATCGGAAAGGGAGGGACAAGCAACAATATCTGGCCACATTCTTACTGGATGTATAAACCACCTTGGAGAACCCAGGCATATAGACATGGCTTTTACAGGCTGAACTAGGACCCAGGTAACTTCCTTATTTCATTTCTCTTCCAAGCATCTTTTCCTACAAGTGAGAGGATGGGGAACTTGACTCTGCTCTGGAATGAGAATGCTTGTCTGGTTAAATTCCAGGGCCTCTGGAAAACTTCCAAGGGAATAGTCTTTCAAGTCTAGAAGCTAGAAGGAAAATAATTTGCCTTTGTATAACAAGACCTTTAAGACAATGCTCCTCCTTGACCTTATGATTTCTCTTTGAGAATTCAATCTTGAACATTACCCAAAGATGTTAGCAAAGTACTTTCTGATAAATCACATGGAATATTTATATGTCAAAAAAATAGAAGACACAGGCTGTGGAAAGATTGCTCAGTGGTTAAGGCCTGCAAGGCCTAACAACTCGGGTGTGATTCTCCAGGACCCACATCAAGCCAAATGCACAGCAGAAAATGCATCTGTTTAAATGCATTTGTTTGTAGGGACTGGATGCCCTGGCACACCCATTCTCTCTGTCTGCCTCTCTTCTCTCTATATCTCTCTGCTTGTGAATAGATACATAAAATATACAAAAAATTAAAAAAAGAAGACAATTCATATGTCTCAAACAAAAGGAGAATTACACCACTGGGCAAAAGTTTGATTTGAGTATTTGAATCACTCCTGAATGTGGATGCTCACATTTAACCTTACTCTGTCAGGTTCTTCTGGACCAATGTTGCTGCATTCCACAAACTTCTGGAGGTGCTACTACTGAAAGGGCCAAGAATCCATAGGAGCATGTTTTACAATGTTAAGAAGAAGACAAAATGCTGATAGTATCATGCTGAGTTAAAATATTAAGCTGCACTTGCATATTCTTGTGACTCAGTTTGACAATATATATAATTTTATTGTTAATGAAAACATATTGGGGCAACTCCCAATCAATCACCATCTCCTTGTCAAGGGATGATGGATAATTGTCATTGTATTGAGTGCTTTATGCTTTCCTTCTCATTCAAATTTTCCTGCAATGGGATACTTCAGTAAAACTGCCAAACAAAATATCCCACCCCCACCCCCACCACACACACACACACACACACACACACACACACACACACACACACACACCATCCTCTCAAGTATTATATAATATGAGGCCTCTCATTATTATTTTGTTCAAGCCAATCTTTATATTCTGCTTTGTATCAAACCTAATCTGCGGAAGCAGCAGAATCTAGGAGTTGTTGTTAAGGGTCTCAAGCAAACATTCATTGTACCTAAGTATGTGGGTGGCGTTGGTTTGTCACAGGCTAGGGAACATGCACTGCTCTAGGCATCTATAAAGGTTCTGCTTTATTCCAAAGGAACAGGTCAGGCAGAGAAGTATGAGTAATGCATGAATGAGCAGGTCTACCCATCAGAAAGGATCTGCAGGCGGTTAATAGAACTCTCAGTGGTCTAGAGAGAAGTCTTGCTGTTACACAAGTATTTACATAGACAAGATGAGTCTTTTCCTTCAGGCTGGACTAAATGAACGTGGTTGTGAATAGGTAGGAGTCCTGCTAAGTGGGCCATTAAAATATGCATATAGCTCTGCTTTGGCAAAAAAAAAGACATCACAACTAGGTTTCTTAACAAATATTAAGGCTTTAAGAAAAATATCTTGAAAATTTTGTTGTAGGGATTTAAAACTAATAGCTCGATTTTATTTTTAATCATAATACATATTGACTATATCCTTTTGTTAAAGTCAAACTTAAGTTTTAAACTGAAAAACTCATTTGATTTAAACTTTATTCTAAAGCATATACATATAGAAATAAGAAAAATGAATAAAAGCAGATTCAGTAGTGACTATAGAGTTAGCAAGTGAGATCTGCATCGTAAATATAATACCTGAAAGCCTCTTCAACATAATGGAACAACAGAAGCAAATATCAAGTGGGTTTTCATTTACCTTCGTAATTTAATTAATGTTGACCCTCTTCCCCCCCAAAAGGAAAGGTGGATGGAGAAAGTTGGCAGAAAACCCAGAGCACCCAATAAGCCCAGCACTGTGTAGCAAGCCAACTAAGAGGCAACAGAGAAAAATAATAATTTTTATAAGTCAGATAAGTATTAACAGGTAAATTAAAGTCAATCATCTGACAACAGATATTTGTGAGCTAAGTGTGCCTGATTCAAGCGCCAGCCTTTGGAGTCACAGTTCTAACCCTTATCAGCTATGCAGCTGAGCAGAAAAACCAGGCCGGACATTATCAATGCTCCACCAGGTTTTCAATTTCACTTGGAACTGTGCTGTTGCTGTTTTCCCCAAATTATGTCTTTCAGTAGACAAGCACAAGGCACTTTTTACTTCTCTTGTTTCCAAAGGCCAAATTTGAGGTAAAATGCTCTACATATATATATATATATATGCAAATTTTTAACAAAAAGATATTAAGTTTTCACTCCAACTTGATTATGTGGTGACAAGTAAGGTGTGCAAAATGTCTATAAGTGGAAAGACCATGGCAATCCAGCATGATTTATAGTAAAGTTTGGGATGACCCTCTGATCACGAAGGATTTCATTGCTTTGCTTTGGGTTTTAGACAACTTAGGCTGATAAAATTAAATGCATTAGGCAAACTTTTATATTTCCTACCAAGTCAAGAGAGCAGAACAAATGAAGTGGATACTGGACTATCTTCCAGCAATATCTCTATATTATTTGTCCTTTGAAATCTGTGTATCAAATTCCTTTATGTGTACGTGTATATGTGTGTGACTGAGGACACCTTGTCTGAGGCAGGATGTCTAGTTCACTACCCATTTGGCAGGCTCTCTGATCCCCAAGCTTCTGGGGGAATTCTGTTTCCACTTCCCTTCTCACAGTAGTTATATTGGGATTACAGAAACCCACAACACCTTCAGACTCTTTTTTTAAGTGGGTCCTGGGTATCAGAATTCTTGTCTCAGGCTGGTGTGGCTTGTATTTATCAAGTGAGCCATCTCTCTGGTTCCCGCATGACCATTTCTTATTTGAGAAATGAGACTGGCCAAGGCAATTCTTTGAAGGATTGCTGTGATCACTGGGAGGCTTTCTTCCAGAAACATTCAGAACATTAGCTATGGATTATGACATGCCAAAATTTATTCACATTTTAATGTAATGTTTAATGTTGAGTGCTTTTAAAGGTAACCCTTACAAATACTTCATATAGTTTTTAGTTTCATGGTATTGCCACACAGTCAAACCTCTAACTTCCTGTGAGACATGGGTCTTTTCCTCTAGAATTTGATGAAAGTTGGATAATTTCTCAGGAAAAATGCACAAGGATACAAAGTTAACTGGGGCATGAGATCAGATTGTTTATAGCTCTTGGAAGGTAATTAATGAATAAGGGTTCAAAAATGTCTGTAGTAGATTCTAATAACATTTGTTAATTTAAAAATTAATTTGTCACTTCTCTAATATAGACCCGTTAATGGTAAGAGAAAACAGAAGAAAACAGGTTCATAGCACAATTCTAATAGTTTTAAGACTGCTCTTTGTCCAGAAGAAACTTCTATGGTGCGATATCTGTCTGTAGTCATTCTGCGAACATATTATGAGAAGGGCTTTTAAAATAGCTGCACATTAAATTGACAAATTTAAAATTGCTGAGAGATATACTTAGTTACACATATGAATTGAGAAAATGTGAATATTCATCAGTACTGCGATTTTCATTTTGTTTTATTATTTATTAAAAATCTCTTTGATATTTTCATAGAATCTATGGAGTCCCTCCCTGGCTATCTCCTTGTTCAAATGTATGAAAGGAAGTTTTGTTTCAACGTGGGACCACAACTTTAGCTACAAGGTGAATGAAAGGCTTCAAGTTTTCTATGAATAGAATTCCCTTTTCAAGTTGTGGTTATTATGAGTCTAAAGAACAGTTTTAAAAACTTAAGAACTTGGTGTCTCAGCCGCAGGCTTTTACAGTATCAAATAAATCCTGCTTTGTTTGGACCACAGTGAGATGTGAGGAGGATTTGTTCCTGTCCCAGGGTCTGGATTTCTTCATCTTCCAGCACATGCTCCTTACTCTCCTGATATGAGTTCCAGACTTATAAAACATTCCAAGGACTCAGGTTTTCTTTTCCATGCTTGCCTGCTCTCTAAAAAAATTCACTGAAGGCTTTACCGATTAAGAACCTTTGAATTTTTCGAGTCAACATCGAGTTAGAGGTTACCTGCAACCTTTCCACGTTACAGGTGTGATCAGGGTTGAAGAGAAGTTAGGTGACTTGGCCATCCAAGCCGTCCTGGATACAGGCCATCTGTCCCCTGGTCTAGCGCTCTTTTCCAAGTACTGCGATTCTCTGCTCCCCATCAATGCTCTTCACAGGGGAGCTACACTCTATTCTTCCCTTCTGTCTCTCTAGAGGAAGTTGTCTATTCCTGAGAAGTTTGCAGGCTTAGTAGGGTTTTCCCTGATTAAGGTCTGGAAGCTATTTGACTTCTGTCCCTGCATCATAAGAAAATCCCCTAATCAATTACACTAGATTAGTTAGTATAATTTCCTGATAATTCCAAAGATATTTTATTTAGAACTGGCTCCAAACTCACGAGAGAAACTTCACCAAGAAATTATCTACTGCTTCCTCATATCTTTTCTAAATTTTTATTTTCCAGTAATTCCTTATTTTTTAAATCTTAATTTATTAAACTAGATTAGAAAATTTTACCCAGAATGAATAGAATAGTCAAAACACATAAACAACAAGGCCCAGCATAGAAGCTCAATCTAATGTTTGAATATTCACTTTCCTTTCTTTCCTATAACCAATCACCATTAAGAACTGAGATTCTGAAAAGCACTGTTGGAATTCGTACCCTGATTTCTCTGAGGCTGGCACCACTCGGCCGAAGCCCTTATCACTCAGCACTAGATCTACTGGTTGCTTTGCTCTATTGGGAACCCGGGGTCAGAATAGCCTGGATTCTCTGCTTGCTTATAGCACCCGGCCAAGAACCAGAAGCGATTCACGTTGTCTTCCAGATATGATTCTAACTTTTCTGAAAGTCATCATATTATAGGATTGCATCTCCATTTGACAAATTAAGAAAGCAGGGCCAAAAGTTGTGTCACTAGTATATTGCAAAAGTAGAATTAAAACTTGGCCTGTCCACCAGGGAAGTCACGACTCCCCCCTGCACAGCCTTTCTTCCAGGTCAGCTGCCTGGTATTTGCAAACACATTTTATTTAGAATTGACTCCAAATTTATAACAGAAACTTCACCAAGAATTCCCATTTTCCTTCTTGTTATCTTTTCTACATTTTAAACCTTCCAGTAATAACTCATTGATTTTTTCATCAAACTAATATTTATCAGCTCACATTATCTAAACCCTGATGTCTGTCTCAGATATGGCAGATTGTCTAAAGAATAACCTGTCTGGAGTTGTCGGTTGTCAATGGGATGTGTGCTCATTCTTTCTCTTGCTTGGAAGATAGCAACTGTACCTTACAGTAATTTCTTCTCAGTTCTAAGGTCGAACAAGAAGTAGACTTGTAATGTGATAATCTTACACATATATTCATTCCACATGGAGATAATGTGGGTTGCTATTAAACAGGTTCCCCTTTAAAGTAACAAAATGGGCTTTGGGATTTAAGAGATTTGTTGGAAGTCCTGCCGCACAATGCAGTTTACCTGAAAATGCTTCAAAGCTCTCTACCAAGTGTTGACAAGGAAGATATTGAAATATTGATACAAGTTATCTTTTTGAATAAAAGCAGATAAGCTATTCCATTTTATAAACAAAACCATATGGAAAGGCACTTCAGTGGAATTCCAACTCAGTAACATAAAGGGACCATCCATCCACTTTGAGTGTCAGATTAGGAAAGACCACTGGTGAAACCAGATACAACTGGGTTGTTAGTATCTGGGAAAATGAAATACTCCCAACTAAATTTGAAAATATAAATTTCCAGTAAATATATATATATATATATATATATATATATACATATACATATATATATATATATTTGTCAATCAATTCCAATCTATTTACATTTAGAGTGTGAAACACATCGACGTGCTCTGAGAGGAAGTGGGCTCAGAGCAAAAGAATAACTCAGAGAAAAATCCCTTCAAGACTTAAAGTAGTCCCCCTGCTCCTGCCATATCTCCCTGCCATCATGGGCTGAACCCCTGAAACTGTAAGAAAAATATGCTACTAAATTTACAATTGGAAGAGTAATACAGTTCATTTGAGATATTAAAAATTATGTCTATTATCAACAGATTCTCAATGTCAACTCTATGGTTTAACTTGATTAAAATTTGCTTCATCACATATTTAATATATATTTAACTATATTTATTTCACTACATATATCCAATTAACCTTCATTTTTCAAATATTTTTAAATTTCCATTAAATTCTTGAGGAAAAAATAGTTTCAACTTTCCTCTCATTTTTAGATTTTAGGGTCTTTAGCAGTGGACTATTTGGATATTATTCTAAAACCTGACATATGTGGTCCTGGGATCTGTTTTATCTACTCCAGACCATTTGCCACTTTGCATCTGCCTTTATGATGTAGGTCCTAGGGAAATGAACCTGGGGTGTCAACCTTTGCACGGAAGCCCTTTTAACCACTGAGCCATCTCTCCAGGCCTACCTACTTTATCTTTCTTATTGGCTTTTGGTTAGGTGGGAGAACAGGACACACAAAAAAGGAAGTAGAGTGATAAAACCATCATTTGTTATCAAAGGAGGAGAACAAACTAAAGAAGGGAAATAGTCTCAACTTTCCATTCAATGCCCAGGCCTATATAGTGGCTCATAAACAGGAGTACTTGTGGCTTTCTGATATTCTCTAGAAATTGATGGAGTTTAAGAATTGTAAGCCCATCCTAGATAGTGAGTTGACACAATTCTAAGTGAAAATCTTGTTTCTGAGAGGGTCTGGGCTCATAGCAGAAATTTAACTAAAAAAAAAAAACACTTTAAATTCTTAAAATAGTTCCCCTCTTCCCCATATCTACCCTGCCATGATGGACTATATCCCTGGAACTGTAAGACAAAATAAACATCTCTTTCTATAAAAAAATAGTTACATCTGCATTTATTTCTATTGTTACCACAAGAACTTATCACTCAGTTTTTAAATTATCAGCTATTCATCAGAAGAAGAAGAAGAACTAATTTGGATAATTCCAAGAACTATTTTTATATTACTAATGAATTGATACAACTATATAAACTAATATTTTTCACTCTCCAAAGCAATGGGACTAAAAATCATATTTCCTTACTTTCAGGTTATCTAGAATTGCTGAGTTACATTGGAGCCACAAATAAGACTTGTCTTGAACTGGTTGATAAGAAGTCATACAACATAGGTTCATGACATCGCTAGTATTCTCTTGCATATAAAGTTACTACACACAAATAGCTCAGTAAAAGTATTGTGCTAATTTCCTCTCTTTTGTGTGATTAATGAAGTTAAATAATGACATGAAATATATATTAAAAGTTCAATATGAAATTTTTTATTATTTTATTTTGCAGTATAATTACTCATATAAGTAATGGGCAAAAATACTCCTGATTTACCTCACAAATAGCTTGTGTTGGTATTGAAATGGACTGCCTAGTTTGTATGTGTCCTTCCATTGATGTCCCTAATCATGTGACTAAAACTGGTCCTCCTCAAAAGACAGTAATCTCTAGTAAAACACTTTCTCCTGAAACACTTTCTTTTCATTACAAAGACAAAGCTTCCTACACGATTCTACAAATCTTCAAAATATTCTTGTAACAAAATGGCAAACATATTTTTGAATGAGGCATCTTCATTTTCTTTGCAACAAATTGCCTGAATTCCCATTCTTTCTTTCTTTCTAATTATCTATCTATCTATCTATCTATCTATCTATCTATCTATCTATCTATCTATCTATCTATCATCTATCTATCTATCTACCATCTATCTGTCTATCTATCTGTCTGTCTGTCTGTCTATTATCTATCTATCTATCTATCTATCTATCTATCTATCTATCTATCTATCTATCTATCTATCTATCATCTATCTATCTACCATCTATCTGTCTGTCTATCTATCTATCTATCTATCTATCTATCTATCTATCTATCTATCTATCTATCATCTATCTGTCTATCTATCTATCTATCTATCTATCTATCTATCTATCTATCTATCTATCATCTATCTATTTCTCAATAATATCTTATTGAGTCTCAGGTGCTTTAATATTCTGAAACTTCTCTGAGATCTACACGAGTCATACAAAATCCAGCCCTGGTAGAAGGCAGCCATCATGAAGAAGTACTGCTGAGTAGGACCTGGATGCTGTTCTTTCTCTCGTCCATGCAGTCTATTTTCTTCTACTATTCTGAAACTTAGATGCTTTAAATGATTTCACTTGTCTTTCCCTTGGATTCTCCCCTATCAAAGCACAATTGGAAGCAGATATGAAAGGCAGAGAATACCAATGATTTTCCAAACTGATGACCCAGAAGTAGAACATACCACGGAAATCATTAATGGAAACATCAGGAGCCCTGAAAGAAGAGTGTATCAGCAGTGGGAAAGAGTGTTCAAAGTAGTATTTCTTCCCTTTTATTATTTTCCTAATCACAGTTTCTATATGTACAATAAAAATCTCATCAAATCTAGACTAGTTCCGATCAAAAGTTCTGCCTGCTCATATTTTAGTATATATCATTAAAATTATTTCAATTGTGTCTTTCATAAATGTTATTTAATATCAGTATATATTTGGTAGGAACATCTTGAATTTTAGTTTAATATTTTTGTACCTTCTAATCTATTGTCATTTGATTGGAAGTCATATTTTTTTGTAAAAAGTAATAGCTGAAAATTTAAATCTTAATGGAAGACTAGTACTAATATTTAATGAGGGTGGAAAATAAATGCATTTGCATATACCAGGTATGATTTTTGTGAAGAGTTTTCTTTTTCCCTGCTATAATATTTATAAGTAGATGTTTGAATAACTATTATGCACAGGTGGAAAGCTGGTTTTCCTAATGCTGGTGGGTTAAAAAAATATAAATGTATAAAGAAAAACGGATTAACAAATAGGTGGGGGAGGGGTTTCCTTCAAATGGATGGAACCCATTCTTTTGAAAGAAAACTCCCCTCTTACCTTGGTCCTGGAGCTGGTTAGTTCTCCTCTGTGCTCCTCCTAGGGGAGAAATACCCAAAGTTAAACAATAATAGAACATGGTCTTGTATTAAAGTCAAGTTCAGTTCTGGCCAACCCCTTCTTCAGGTCTCACATGATACTACCAACTGTCTGATATGCTGGGGCTTCCACAGAATTGAATTGAACCCATTTTAAGGATTAAGCCAAAGGGAATGAACACGAGCTTTGAAAGAAGTAAATAGTGTATCTGCTGTGTTCAGTCTATCTTGTCAGAACTCTAACAAACTGAAGACTGCCTTAGAGCAGAGGAATTCAGAGGAGGCACTACTCTGGGAATTTTGATCAGCTGGAGTGACACTGGAGGCTACTTGGCGAGGTACACCAAGACTTCCCTGGGGAGAAGGAGGCACTCTGTGGGGTTCTCAGCCCATATCCTTCATGCTGACCTTGCCTTTGAAAGTGAAAGATGAGCAACATCATGTATGGAACAGTACTTAAGCTGATCCAATACAAATAATAATTATTGTAAATATTAAAAAACTTAAAGGGCCGCTATTTGAGAGTGATAGGAAAAAGTCTAAGAAATATATGTTATCTGACACTATGAACATATTTATTTTTTTAAACTGGGAATCATAGATGAGATATTTTTTCTTCCCTCCAGGTATCAACCAGGCTTAGAGTCTCATCAGGCATGCTCAAGGCAGCATAGCCAGTCTTAGTTTGTTGTTTCCTTAGTCTTTGCTTAACTAGGACCCCTGGTGTCTTTGGAGTGGAAGACAGCATTGTGAAAGAAGCAAAGATTTGGGGAGTCAATGATAATGGCCTCAATGCCACCAATGCCATCTCTGTGACTCATAACTACGTGACACGAGTTTTCTACAGCATCATCTGTCTTGAGCTTGATAATAGTGCCAACTCCAGTGACTTGTAGGGGTCAAGTTTGACAGTCTATTCATATACGTGGGGTTGGTATGTGCAGGTTATTAAATCTTCATCTATTTTTCATGTATATGGTTTCTGACATAATCTTTTCTTATTAAGTTAAAGTCAGTTCTTAGTTACCCTTTGGCATAATTTCAGAGTTGGTGGGTGACTGGCTCCCATATAAAATCAAATACCAGACAATTGATTGAACTCCGTGAGACATGAAGGAGAGTGGAGACCAAGAATGAGCCTGAACCCATACGAGATCATGTGCTATTGTTATTTAACTTTGGGTAACTTATTAAATTTTTTTATCAAGTAAAATGACATCAGGTGAAAAAAATGGATGTAATTTGAAACTCAAGTTTGTCTGAGTATATCCTAAAGACATCAAATGAGGGATGTTTTTCATCCGTGTGCTGATGGCCATTATGAAAATGTGTAGTGAAAAGACACTGTATGGCAGACTCTGTTATCCATTTAAATATCATCTCCATCTGCTACTATTACCATCCGGTTTGCAGTAAATTCATCCTATGAGCTCCAATCACCTTAACATTTACTGATAGAAATATGCCATAATAAAATTCCTTCAGTTGCAATAAGATGTTTTCTTTCTTGGGAAATTTAACTTCATTATATTTAATGGCTTTACTACTAAAATGACTATTTTGACAAATCAGCCTTTTACCTATTAAATGCTATATGCTTATATAAATATGCACTTCTTTTTTCTGAAACAAATACAATAAAAATTGCAATATGCTCTTAAAATAAAAAAGAGTAAATTATATTTTATAAAATACCCATTTCCTTCATGAACATCAGTTATACAACAGTTTTGAAGGAATACCTTTGTATTTATCTGGGAATCTTTGAATAAGAAGCACTACAGGTATATTGCCTGAGTTGAGTCAAATTATAGAGGCCATGCGATATTCATGCTTCAGGGCATCAAATGATTGCTATTTGTGATGGAAAAAAAATGAAAAAGACCTTACGTTGTACTGAAGTTGTAAGAGTTACTAGGATGTTCTTAAAAATAGCCTGCTTTAGTATTTCATATAGAAACACCCAAGACTACCACATTATATGCACCAATGTTTATAAAATCCATATTGGAAGTGTAAGTCTCATTCTCAAAAGATACTAAAACAAGTTCTCTGTGCCCACACTTCAGTTTTTACTGTCTTATTGTACCTTTTATGGAGTCTATTGAATTTTCAGATTTGTATCTGATCAAATGTTTGAAATCAACATATAATTTTTTAAAAAGTCTGTTTATGTAGGTGTACAAAACCTATATCTAATATATTTTTTTAATCAAGTGCTTTCTTAAACACTTTCCATGTCACAATATGACACATTGGAATAAAAAAATAAATTACATTTAATTCTAGATCCAGAAGCACTTCTATTAAGATTCTGAGATTGAAATTTACCGGTCTTATTAAGCATCTGCAATTCAGAAGAGGATAAGAGAATTCTGAGTTTTATTTTTTTAATAGAGCCCAAAGCAGCAGCACTGTCTTCTCTTGATGTTGACTTGATTAAACAAATCTGCTGTTGGACATCATAAGTCATCTAATTTTCTCCATTTTGTGGGCATTAGTTTAATTGTACAATTTTTCCTCAAGCTGATTTGAATTTTCCCTTTGTTTGATTTCTTTAATTCAACAAGAATTTATGCATATTTTCACAGGAGTTTTAAATAATGGAAATTTGAACTGAAATCAGCAGCAGAGAAAAATCAAAACAAGCTATACTAAGTCTTCAGAATAAATTGTATTTATATTAAAAAGCCCCCCTATTTTTGTATAAACATTTTCCCATAAGAGCCCTGGAGAAAGTCAGATCTTAGTTATAACCTCAGCCATAGAACTGTGGGTAAGTCACTTAATCTCTCTTATTTACAGTGTTGTCCCCTATAATAAAAAATGACACAAGAGAATTAAAAGGAATAAGAAAAAAATATGTGCAGAACTGACTGGAAAAGATTAATACTGCAGTGTTACTATGTGTGTTTCATTCAGGAAGATGCTGGTCAGCGACGTTTAGTGTTCTAACATGAGCCAAACTTAGACATCTTTTAAAAGTGAATGAATTAAAAAGAAAATTAAATGTCATTTTAACTGAATTAAATGTTATTTTATTTTAATCTTATATAATATTGCCATTATTATACTATTTAATAGAAAGTAATTTTTTTTTCAGCTGCCCATTAGGTTCTCCAGTGGGATCTCATCACAGTTTAAGAGACTGGCTATTTTTTTATTTTTAGTTCTTTTATTTTTAAAGTTCTTTTTATGCTTAAAAAAATTTCTTTCGATGCTAAAGGCTCTGGCCCAGTAGAATGGCTATCCTTGCTGATAAGCTTTTATTAATGTTTTGTGGTGTTAAGTTCAAATTGCTTCAAATGAGGACTGGGAGCTGGTGCAAGATTCCTCTGGAGCTTTGGCCTGCTGGTATTCCAGAGGAATTTGGAGCACTGCAGCTCTCCCAGCACCAAGAAGCAAGGAGCCCATTGCTACAGCAGTGGGCCTAGCAGGTAGCTTTTGACAGCATCCATAGCATTGGTGTGGAGAAACAATAGGAAGAGTGGTCCACACACTCGTTTATTTCCCTTAGAAATGAGGAGCTGCTTTTGTGTTGTTTGATTGAAACTCCATTTTGATTTTTATTCCAGTTAATGGACAAACATTTGGAACTGGAAACGTTGTGATTTTACAGTTTGTGAAAACTTGATCTGTGTGTAAATTCTTCATTGAGTACCTCAGAGAAAGGAAAAGCTAAATAAAATCCTTTTGTTTATTTAGCATGGCAGGGCATGATTTTATGTGGTCAGTGGAATTTCAAAATCAGATTTCTTTTCCATTTCGGTATTGTAGACTTTGAAAGAGAAAGCTGGGGTGGCTTTGATGTCTTGGTGCCTTTAATTATTTTTTATTGCTGAGTTGTTCAATATGAAAGCAATATATTAAAATAGTTCTGCAAACTTTTTGAAAGTGTTTTTCATTATATGTACATCTCTTATTAGATTTCGACTTTCAGCGAAATCTGTCCATTTAAAACAATTATTAATTATGAAAGACTTCTGCAATCACCCTTTGCTAATATAATTATCTCATATAAAATATTCTTTTAAAAATATTTATTTATTTGTAAGCAGAAGATTAGACAGAGAGAAACACAGAGAGAAACAGAGAGAGAAACAGAGAGAGAGAGAGAGAGAATGGGTTCCCCAGGGTCTCTAGCCACTGAATTGAAGCCTGGTCATTACTCTTTTCAGAGAAGCACCTTAGCTGCTGAGCCATCTCTCTGACCCAAGAATATTCTTTTAATCAATATAATGCTTACTCAGAGAAGGTTCAGGCCCTGCAAAGTGAAAGGTGATTTTCCATTTAACTGTGTGTGTTTATAGCAAAGTTATCTCAGATGTCTGTTCTGAAAACAACAGCTATAAGGTTTACTTTTGGGGATGAAGGACATTTAAAATAAGTGAGCTCATGCTTCTTATTTTAAATTAAGTTAAGCTACAACACAATTCCAAGTCAGAGTAATTACTGTTTTCTAGCTGATTTCATATGATTTCCAAATATTTTATCTTCCTTTCCTTAAATATGAATCGTAAAACTAGCTCCATTTGTCTGATACTATATAGACAAAAAGAAGTTGATAACATCTAAAGTTGTGGATGAATGGTTACCCATAGGGTATGCTGAAACAAATGGGTATATTTTCATTTTTGCAGAAAACTATTATTTAGTTGTTTATTATCTTCAAGGTGGATGTTTATCATTATCATACAACTGCATTAAAGCAGTATGGTGGAGGATTCTACACTGAGGAGTAGATTGCATCGTCACAATAAAATGAATTTTGTAGTATTTTATTACAGGCGTTTTAATGTTTTACTATCAAATCTTCCAAAGCCCTAAGTTATATGTGTGTGTAATGTATTATCTGATTATTGCATGTATAATGAGCCTTAACTCTCCTTTCTCTTTTAGTACATCCCCATTCTACCTTTGTACTCTTAGTGAAGAGTGCCCTATGTACTCTAGGACCGAGTAGACGATAAGGCTTCCTTCTCTCCCCTACTGGACTCCAGATTTGTAAGAGCAGTGTAAGAGTTAATATTTCTTTCAGCAGCCTGGCCAGAGGGACCCAAGTTACACTCTTCCTGGTGGTCTTTTGTTTAAGAAGATAAGTCTCTAAATCTAATCTTCAAGCATGCTGTCAGTGGAGGTTCTGCCTTATGCTCTGAGATCCCACAGTGCAGAAAAGTAACCTGACACATTTTCTTTAATCATTTAGTTATTGCTCACAAGGTTCTAAAAGATTTTTTTGTATCAATGGCCAAAATTTACATTATGCAAATCAGGAAATGGAATTTTTTTTGAAGCGTTAAATCTTGGTATGGTGACTATGGAGTGAATGGAGACAAATTCAATAGAAAATGAATTCCATTGAAGCACAATGTCCATTAAAATTTTGTCTATTTCAGCGTGCAGGAATGCACTGACCTCCATACAATAACCCCATGGACACCCGAACTCATGATTGATGTGAACTTTTCATGATGACATCATGGTATGTCTTAATGTTCCTTCCTGTCACAGCAGTACTGCACACCCCAATTCACTCTGGTCTGGTGAGTTGGAGGCTGTTGAAAGCATCTTGCTCTTGTATAAATTTTCTGGTCCAGGGTGTTTCTCCTACAGCTAAGTGAGCTACCTACTCATACATAACCAACATATCAGACTCAGTATAAATGCAGAAACAACGGGTCCAGGCATACTGATCTCTGCTGCTCTTTGTATCATCTTCCTCTCTCTAGGAGATTTTCCTTCCATTATTTTCCCTTACCACCTATCATTTTGTTAGGAGATCTTTCAGATACCTTCCCTTGATTAGCTGGATTTTATTTGCTCATTAGTGAATATTAGTTATGTCATTTTCATGATCTTAGCATTAGCAGAACCCTGTGGACGAATACGTTCCCTCCAGTTCCATTGATGAGAGCATCAGTCTGGAGAACTCTTACTGAACTTCCACTACAGAAAGTGAATCCATCACACACTTGTCTTTTTGTTCCCACACTGCTTCATAACCTGAACACTAGGGGCACAATTACTTCTGGAGACCATTCCTTACTGCAGGATGATCTGTAAAGATCAGTGACCATATGGAACCTACTTGTTGTATACTGAAGGAAATGCATAGACATACTACTAAAGCAGAGGTAAATTTAACTGCAGTTGGTCATGGTCTTTTTTTGTGTGTTATGTCGTGATGAGCTTTGGTCCCATTTTGTGTTCCCAAAATAGAGATGGCACGTGAAGGTCAAGGGTACTGGCTTGGAGGACTTAGGTTCTATATTCAGTGGTAGTTGTGTTTTGCCACTGAAATAATGTGAATTGCATGGGGTACAGATGTTCTTTTCATATATTCTTTATATAAATAGCATTTTCCCCCATAAGGTATATGCATGGGTTTAAAGAAAATAGTTTGGAATGTGTGAGAACTGACAGAGTTGAGATCAAGTCTTGGGTCTGTCATCAAATCAAGTTGACTGACAATGTTTTGTGATAGCTTTATATTGTTAAATTTGTCTTTTTTGAAGTGGTAAAAACGAAATGACCATAAAATTGTTGTTTTTTTGCAAAAGACACAATAGTGCTGAGATAAAACAGTGGAGTGTTCAGCACGGAGACATCTCTATCACACTTCCCTAGGCTCAGGGCCTATTGCAGAAGAGATGGAAGAAAGATTGTAAGAGCCAGACTTCCAGACACAAAATGGCCTTGATATTCATGACTTCTCAGTGCCTGATAATACCTACACATTATGGAAGGAAAATATGATGACACCAAAACAAAACAGAGACTGATTGAGAGGGGAGGAAATATGGGGAAGGGAGAGGGAATCATAATGGTTAATTGTCTATAATTATGGAAGCTATCAACAAAAAATAACAAGTGAAAAAAATTGCTTTTTTATCCTGGGAAAACTATGAAAATATCACTTCTAATTCTAGAAATAAAAAAGAGAAAAGGAATAAACATTAAAATTAGAATCTTTTCAGTTTGGTATTGATTACTATGCCATCTGCAATACATGCCAAAATGAACAATGTGAAAATGACAGCTCTAAGTTGGAACCCAGAAACCATTTATGGAATTATTTATCAGAAGAGCGAGGGTATATTATTTCAGTTTTTTCCCCTATCTAATAGGAAAAAAGGTAAAAGTATGTAATAATTAGTGAGACTTAAAACTAAAAAAGGGTAACATTTCTTTTCTTATTCAAGGTAGCTATAAATTTAACCATCATTTAATTTAGAAAACAGCTCAATTAAAAACTAGGAATTTAAAATTGTCATAGGAAAGTTTTATGTTTCCCATTGTGCTTGACATCCAGAAATGGAAGGATGAAGTATAGGGGACCTACTATGCACTTATTTTCCTCGGGGTCACATGCAGCATCCATACCTTTACCAGGAGACATCTCGGTTTTTGAATGCAAAATACTTGGTGCCCAGAATAAACATCAGTGTCTCTAGAGGAGTCATTTAAGTCAACCATCCCAAGGAGGATTTGTGCATGCTGAAAGATGTGTTTGCTTTTTGTTGTTTTGTGCTTAGCCTGGCAGACAGCGCTCAAAGAGGCTTGAATCACAACAGCTAACTTATGAGTAATCATCTTTTAAAATGGCACTCTAAATATGAATGTTATTCACAGGCCTCTTTTTCCTTAATACTTAACATAAAATTTTGTATATTCATCAGCTCATTTCCAGAAAATATGTAGATTTTTACTTATTTGTGGCCAATTAATGCTTTGTAATATTAAGTACTAAGCTTCACATTTCTGTGCCTTTAAGTTTTTCTATGATTTGTGGCTAGTCCTAGCAATTGACTTGTTTCTGATATAAAGAAATATACTTGGATCCTCACAGACAATATTCAGCAAACTTTTTCTCTACCTAATAAGTACATCTAAACTTTTAATAAAAGCATGTCTTACAAATTTTACATGACAAAGTGGTTCCTTAGGGTAATACATCTTCCACACACAAAATAAAATATTTTTAATAATATGATCTAGTCAGAATGAAAAAAGAAAGATAATTAGGCCTACAGAGAACTCTGCACACTCAGAAGCAGATATAGAAGTCTGCCCAATGTCCTAGGAGGCCAGTGTGTGTGTGTGTGTGTGTGTGTGTGTGTGTGTGTGTGTGTAACATTGGAAGAGAAAGTCTAATGAAAGAAGTGGTTTTCTACTTCTCTTTCCTGGTACTTCAGTCCACCTTGCCCTGTGATTGTTGGGAAGCTCTGGGGGCCTGTTGCACAGCCCCCTGATGGGCCTGGTTTCATCAGATCAGCTCCTGTTGCCATGGCTTCCTGCAGTTGGGCAACTCCAAGTCCAAATGGGCTTCAATGCTTTTCAGAGTTCAGCCACTGATGCCAGCTCTAGCTAGTTCCTATTGGAAACACCATGTTTTTCTCTTTGGTGACAGAACAATTGTCTTATTTTTGACACAGTCCAAAAATATGTTTAGGAAAGACAATTTTTTTTCAAGAAAAAAAATCATCACTGTTAAATAATAAAAGAACAGGAGACTACAGGGTTTTAATTTGGCTTCAAAGACTTGATTCCATAATATGAACCCTTATAAAGGTCAGAGGAAGTCTGTCGATAAGACTCATTGCTTTGTGCCTTGTATGTACTTACAGATGCTAGGTACTGTATCTTCACATCTAGTAGTTTCATCTAAGAGCTCCTAGTAGTCAGAAAATCTCTACTCACCAAATCATAATCCTCAAAACAACTTTTAGTCAGCTAATTTGCTGCATAGTAATGTTGATTTTATAGTAATTTGTGCAGTATGGATGATGTAGTGAAACTGATGGCATTTTGACAATAAAGTATTTAATTGTTTGTACTACCAATACTATTATAGTATACTAGAGTCTGGCCTATGACAGATTTGTATATAAAGTGGATGGTGTTGAAAATATTAACAGGTAAAAATATAAATATACCATCTATTTGTTTTAAACTTTCCCTTTAAGTACAGTGCCTCCTGCAGTATATATTTTTAAAATAACCTTTAAAGATTCGTCAGTCGGAGGAAACCTTTGACTGTTGTTTCAAATAGTTAAGGGCTTCTTGGCCTTTTGGCTAAGATCAAGTGTAGTTAAGGGCACTGGAAAACAATCAGGAAGGCAGCTCAGAACTGAAAGAACTATAAATAGTAGAAGAAATAGAACGATCAATCTATCTGGAACTGTTCTGTCAATTAAAAATTAGAAAACCGATTTTAAAATACAATAAGTAATAATTTCTGGGCTGTATATGACTGAAATCTTAATGCTTTTAAGATTCAGGTGTATGCCCAGGGGACAGTGATTCTGACCAGCTAAGTGTTCTATCATTGTCTGCCATTATGCCAGGCCATTGTTCCTCTTGCAGCATTTTCCCTAGTACCAGGGATTGAACCCAGGCCCTTGTGCATCCTAGACAAGTACTCGACGGTGGAGGGGTATGTCTTCAGCTTCTCCCTATCGTGTGATTTTTCAGACGTATTGTATTTGTCTTAAAGTCTGCATTAAAGATCCAAGTCCTACAATCCATTCAGTTTAATGTAATCGTCTTCCTCTTTTCTGTAACATTATTCTGAAACACTTTAGATAACTCTTGGAGACATAAAACTTGCTAGATGAAAGGCATGTTGCTATTCATATATTGGCATTCCCTGCTTATGCTTACATAGAAGGGGGAAGATTGCTATTTTAGTTTTCTCAAACATTTCGTGTTGCCTAGTGAATCAGAATAACAAAATTTGTGGGAACAGCATGGTTAATGACAAGGAAATATACATGTCTTACTATGTCCAGAGCAGTTAGTACAAAGACCTGATTTATGAAAGACATTCCATAAGAAAACAGATTTAAGTCTCCATGAAAGATTCCAGAGGCAATGGAGATGTGCTCTCTGGATTTTGCTCTGATGGCTGCAATTAACATGAATTTGCTTCTACAAACTAAAGGGACCTGCTTATTAGTTTATCTCTGTATTGGATTGCCTCTTGAATGAGAAGGACCTAGGGGCATGGGAATAGAATATAAATGTAATGAACCTCCTGTCTACATGGCTGGGGAAGGGAAAGTGAGGAGGTGAGGGGTAAGGTGAATGCTGGTGAGCCTCCAGGCAGGATGAAATGACCGTGGTTTTGGCATGCAGGGGCCAGCTTGCTCAGAAAACTGTGGCATATAGGAGGAAACAAAGAACATAAACAAACTCTCCATCCGGGAAGTGAAGTTTAACAATTGCCTCATTAATAAGACCCAGGCAAGGACAGGAAAAGAGGGGAAGCCAATCGCTCATTATTATACAGCTCTACACAGAAGAAGCCCTCAGCATCTCTCCAAATAATGCCTGTAGTGTCCATTTGACAAAGTGGCACATTTAAGAGGAATTCTCCTGTCATCAATGGGAGTCAGACGCATGTGTATCTTAGGGCCAAATTCACTTCCTGAATCTTGACTTTATCAGAAGACACAAAACAGAGGACAAGGCAGCTATATCCACAGAGAATTAAGAGCAAGAGACACCCAGTGAATGTCATCAATATTTTGACTGATCTACATATCAACCACTGTGACTTTCACCTTTTATGTGTTTTATTTACACTAAGGTGCTCTTGTAACTGCTAGCCACAGAGATTTTATTTTCTGCTTCATATCATGGGAATTACATAGTTTTCATTTTATATCAAAGTGTTGACCATGACTAGATGTCCTAATGCCCATTTATGATCCTGAATGGCTGAAATCCCTTGGGGTTGGACTCTATTATGGATAATTTATTAGTGTGGCTTTCTCCCTGCACATTTCTCCAATTTTGTTTGGATATATGTTCAAGTTAACCAGAGATCTGAACGGAGTGTGTCCTTACCCAAATTTGTCTTGACTGGTTAGTTTTAGCTTTCCTGTTTCCTTTAAAAATTGTCCCTTTTCGACCTATCCCAAAACTTCTACACACATTAGTTTAACACAATCCTTTTCAGTAGCAGTATTTGTTTTTGATATTAATATTCCAACCCCTCCCCACTCAACACCTATCTCAAAGTGCACTGCAGCCCCTTTCTGAAGCCAATGAAAACAATTACAGAACAGTGCAATTGCTTTCATTTAGGCTGGTTAACAGTACCGTTCTCATTACCTTGATGTTTCAGTGGCTTACCAGATATCATTTTTTCAAGACCAGGTTCCTGGTTAAGTCCTTTCGCAAGTCTGACTTCCTCGGGAATCTGTCTGGTGTGCTTCTCCTAAGCAGTACTGACATGTAAGTAACCTGTCAGTTACCATCTGTGATGACAGCCATCTTTATTGCTTAAGGAAAATAGGAAATGCTGCCTTCTGGGCGTAAGCATGTGAATTTTCTATGTCCAGGACCAAAAGAATGAAAAGGGCAGATTTAACCAATATTTCCATAAGAATGAAAGTCTCCCTTTTAACCCACATGGTGATACTTGACTCCTGAATCACCTTCCAGGGCTCTGTGTGTAAACAGCTTTGGATATCTTGGGTCTAGTTTTACAGATCTTACTTACATCACACTCCCTTGGAAGCAGGCGGGAGTGGGACTTGAGTAAGCGCTATAGAACCAGAGCCTGCTTCTCGCTCTTGACCTGGTTGCTCTTTTAGGTGTGACTTCAACCAGTACCAAAAAAAACCTCAATGTCATCTGAAATAGATGATGTCAAAATCGATGAAACACTGAAATGGAAAAAAAAAAGTGCCTTGTTTGGAAAGATTTGATTTCTTCTAACATCGAATCTAGAAGCCGGGCACAATTTTTAAACATAATAATAAATATGAAATTTTCACTAACACAATGGTAGCATAGATTTTGGTGGTCAAAAAAAAAAAAAGTCGATGAGCTACAAAAACATATATTATTACCCATGATTTAGGCCCACTAGAAGCAGCTAGTGTTCAACCAGTTTGGTTTTTATATGGCCTTCAAAGATCAAATGTCAGCTATGATTATTTTCAAATTAAAAAAAAAATTTACCTGATTGTTGATAAAAGGTATGAGATGGAGAAAAGGAAAGTAAACAAACAAACAATCATACCATGTTCACACATAAAACAAAGGAATTCTCTGGGGCCATCAGGGTAGGTGGAGTATTATAACAACCACCCTTATTGTTATACTACTCCACCCACCTTAATGAGGAACCCTTGGGCGTTGCTACTCCATAGCCTTTGGAATCCAGGTTGCCTCCCACTTTCATGGTGTCACAGGGCTTTCGCTGCTCAATGTATTCATTCATCGTGGACTCCAGGAGAAAGGCAAATTTGCCCTTGGATTTGCGGACACGAGCCACGCCCTCAGCTGTAGTCCTAGTGAACACCGAAGGCTCTGCTGAACGCATGTAGGTCCACATCTTTTCATACACTGCTATTTTTGATCTCTGGAGGAAATGAAAATAAAATTAAATACAGGAAAAAAGGGAACAGCATGTTAATATCGACTGAAGCAAGAGCAGGGTAAAAAGTTTCACTGTCTCTCCACTGCCCTCTAACTCCCGTTTCTGATACAGTAACCTTATGCTTTTGAAATTGGAAAACTGTCTTTTAAAATTCCTTAAGGAATACATTCAAGAGACAGCTATATAAAGTGATGTTTAAATCCGCTCTACTTGTCATAATAAATGCTGACTTATAATAATGATTTATATAGTTACAATGCTAATGCACTTGTTTCTTTTATGAATGGAGAACTCAAAGAGCTCTGAACCTTTAGGTCATGTTTTGTATCACATTGTGATGGACTTGAAAAAGACCAGATAAGACTTGATCTTAACTTTGTAAATGTCTTCTCAATGCTGCATTCAGGTTGTAATAATTGTTTTTTTAATCTGTTTTTCAAGCATCACCATAAGATGTCTATAAAGGTACTGTTATGTCAGATGTCTGTTCATCCTACCCCCTTCCTCAGCGTCTTTTATTATTCTCTGTTGACCTCCCATTTACATACATACATATAAACTTTAGAAGCTAGGAGCTGCATGGAGAGAACATGTGCTAATTAAACATATATTAGTAAATAATAATGACAGAAGTAAAAATGTACAGGTCATAGTATCAGCAGTTGAATGTCAAATGTAAAGGAGAAATCTGCTGTAGTGTCAAACCAAATACTCACAGAACTAGATAATTCAAAATAGTTTTAAAATATTTCAGAGAAAAATCCCCAAATAGAACATACATTGGGCTTCATTTTGATGTTAGCCTTTTTATTCTTGTAATTCCAGCCAAGAAACTTATTTTTGTAAGTTACTTCCTTATACCTGAATTCTCTTTATGATTCATTCCCGTTACTACACTTACCTAAATCCTTTTGTTAGCATGGATATTGGCTTTGGAATTTTATCAATCCTATATACGTTATTTTATGTGAAAATGTATCCAAATATTTCCCTAAATACATTTAACAAGATAGAAAAGCTCAAGTCTAACTTGATGTTTGCTAATAAAACAATATATGTAGATGTTCATCATTGTAGTCATTCAGTGACAGGCTACTGATATTTTGAATCAGGGTCCAGACAGAAAGTGTTAGAATCTTTATTCTGAACTTAGCGCATGCATGAAGTCTCACTCTAAGTAGCATGCATATTTATTTATGTAAATTTTCATGTTACCAAATACAGAATTTGAGACAAGCAGATCTTCAATAATCAACAAAAATTAAGAACAGCAGACTTAATAACACATAGTTTTCAGTTAAAGCAAATTATTCAGGTGGACCAAGAAAAAAAGCTGATTAAAGTAGGCTTTAAGATTTTGATTCATAAAAATAAAAACTAATACTCCATAAAGCCAACTAGTAAACCACATGATGAATGATTTGCTTAATTGAATATGAAAGAGAAATACACTTTATATTACTGTATATTCAAATGTTGACATATTATCAATGGAAACAGTCTGTAAAAACCCATGAAGGGTTTTAATGCCACTGACCATTGGAAATCTATGGTATAGAGACTATGATGTATGCGTGTGGTGAGGCACTGGCTACAGAAGTTCTCAAAGTTAGAAATTCTAAGCCAATGAGTTAGTTCAGCTGCAGATTGCCAGGAGGACCTAGGACTTGACCCTCATCTATATGACCATTTGTGTTGTATTTATTCCACATTTAATACTGGCATTCTGTCCTAGATAATAAACTCTTTCCTTTTGCAATGAGTTTGAAAAAAACATATGTTCTCTGGATAAATTCACAGAGATTGTCCCTACCTATCTCTTCTGAGGATTTCAAATGACATCCTTTAGATACACACTTAAAAATAGCTCATTTGTTACATGGGAATTTTACCACAAAAAGTTTAGGGTGACACAAATATTGTTCACTTCATTGTGAAAATACACTGAAAGCAGAAAAGATAAAATTAATCCGAATGCTGTTTTGATAGAAATGATGTTAGAAGAATTTTAAGAATATAAGAAAAGTGGTAATTACCTGGCAATTTTCCAGTTATAGTTAATTAGAATATTAAAGGGACCAACCAGACAGTTAATCAAAACTAGCATAATAAAGTGGGGCAAAACCCCCAAGATTTATATTTAGGAATTAGTATTTTTAGGCCATGGCATTTTTTTTTGAAAGCCCATTTTTATACTATTACTGTGAGGAAAAGTACTGGTAAATTAAGTTATATTATGAAATATACAAACTAATTTCATTCATTCTCTTTAAAATCAAGAAGAAAGAGGAATCGGTATGGGAGACCATCATTACAACCAAGCTAAAACAGAAACTCTCACTCAGTGGAAATAAGGGAGAAAAAAAGGAAAGCATGGTTTGTCACTGTGTTCAGGGTTAGAAATTCAGATACTTAGTTTTTAAAGGGACATGACTTAGATGAAGTCATATAGACATGGAGAAAGGAGGAAGGGGAGTGAAGAGTAAAGATAAGCCCTGTGCTTTTCTGTCACTGCAAGAATATGTTTGCTAATGGGTGAGAGCAAGCAAAGATTTATAAATTTGATGAGACAGGCTAAAATGAAAATCCTGCAGACACAGCAAGCTAATAAATGCAAAGGTAATGGAAAATTTCAACCCCCTAACCCTTTCAGCAGTACATTTCAACTGTTGTACCTACGTACAAATTAGGAATGGCAGGAAATTTACCACTCAAGGTAATAAGTAAAGATAACATAATAGTTATTTTCTTTAGATTAGAAATTAATTTCTGATCTATTTCTTTCATTTTTATTATGTGTCAAAACATGGAAACTATCTGAGTTAAAGCATTACCTTAGTAGTTAAAGCAATTCTTGAGCTTTTAAAAATGTGTTATTCTAATTTTCGACAATCCTCGTTACTTGCCTGTGCCATCATGTATTATAATTAACGTTGACATTGCTAACAGGAGACTTGATTCCCTCTTTCAGCAGCTTATGCAGCAAGACTGATGTCCCAGTGAGAGTTTGTCAATGTGGAGTTTAATCATATAAGCTCTGAAATGAGGGTCCATCTCGTATGCATTCATCTCACTGATGACTGAATCAGGTGCACAATAATGCAGGAGTTCCCCAACAACAAGGCTGTTATTAAATGACAAGTACAGATGTTCTTCAGTGTGTGTGTGTGTGTGTGTGTGTGTGTGTGTGTGTGTGTGTGTGTGCTTAACAAGGTGCTCAGACATGAAGCATATCACGTTTCATAATGGGAAAAAAACCAAGGCAACAGTTGAATGCCAATGTAAAATTTCCCCATGGCCCAATTCTTTTTTCTGTTGATTATAATGGGGCTGTTTTGTGAAGTGTTGAGTGTAGGTCACTGCCTGAGGCAGTGGATGGAGCTGACAGTGTTCTCCTATGAGAAAACACTTCTGACAGGTACAATCATACCCTTCAAGTTCCGTTCTTCAACTGAGCCAACAAATGGTTTATTTAAACCAGGTCATCATGGATGGGGAAGGAGGGAAGCAAATAGGGCAGGAAATGAATAAGGATTTTATTTAAAAAAAAAACAAATTTATGCATTCCTAAAAGCATGCTGCCAGAGGAAATGATGTTCTTGTTCCTTTAGGGCCCAGTGTGTTCTGCAGCAATAAATACCTATGCTTAAAACTGAAGGCAGGCAGGACAGAAAGCAAGGCATAGGGCTAGGAGACCTTAAATGCAGGCAGATTTCCTCATCCCTACATTTCTTATCCATATGGTCTCTTATCTACCTTACCAGTTGTTAGAATTTGAGCAGTATCTAAAAACTTTATAAAAAAATGAAGAAAGAAATAGGTGCAGTATCCTTGGTGCTAAAGGGCTTTGCAATGAGTTATGTTGGAAATGGTTTTTCAGGGAATCAACTTGACATTTCTTTTTTTCCTTTATCACTCAAGGCAGAGTGATGAGCCTGCAAATCGTTTTGTTTAGTGACAATCAGTCATCGCTTTTCAAGAAAATGCATGCGATAGCAAAAGCTCGCTTTCTACTAGCTGCTCACAAGAAGAGCCCCAGGCAAAATTGGTCAATTTTACCTCTTCACTAAGTTAAAAAAGAAAAAGAAGACTTGTTGAATAACTTTATCTGCACAGTATTGTTAAAAGCTACTGTCATGATAATTACTTAGAGGTTAGAAAAAATACTTAAAATAGTTTTTAATCAACTTGTAAATTTTAAGTCCTATCTATAGACAATACTCCAAATTGTACACAGTTATGTTTATCATTTGGTTTCTTTTAAAACAATGCCTATGGGGGACTGAAGAGATGGCTTAGTGGTTAAGGCATTTGGCTGCAAAACAGAAGGTTCTGAGTTTGATTCCCCAGTGCCCATATAAAGCCAGATGAACAAGGTGCACATGCGTCTAGCGTTCCTTTGCTGTGGCTGGAGACCCTGGCAGGCCCATTATTTTCTCCTCTGTCTCTCTGTCTCTCTGTCTCTCTCTGTCTCTTTCTCTCACTCTCAAATAAATAAATAAAAATATTAAAAAAATAAAAAAATGAAACAATGCCTATGGATGAATTTGAGATTTTGACTGATATGTTACTCATTTGGCTTTATGTAAATATTCATAAGGCCTGTTTTCTTCTGATCAAAATGAAATAAATTCTTTAAAAAATTGTACTTAGGTATGCGTGAATTTTCTAACTGGCTCAAGTAGTATCAGATTTGGTTGTTTTTATTTTTTAAGTTGAGTTAGAAAATTATTAATATATTCATATATTTATAGCAAAAATATTTTAAATAGTATATATAATTATGATCACTAAGCTGTCATTCATATAAAAGTTTAAAAAATAATGGGATATTGCCTGTATTTTAAGTTATTAAGCATTCTTGTTTTTAAATATTATATGTTCAATATAAACTCTGTCCTTGTTACCTACTTCGATATTTGTAAAAATGTCATTTTGGCTACTTTTTAAATTTTCAGTTACAAATTTACAAAATGACCTAGCAATGTCAGATTATAGCTGTATTCAAGTATGGAAATCTACAATGAGAAGGAGGATTCAGAGGTAGCAGAAGAGGGGACATTTGTGGGAGGAAGGAGGCAGCAAGAGGTGGGTAGAGAAGTGAATAAAATTATGTACTTGTATAAAATGCCAGAATGTGCCACCTTCCATTATTTACTAACTTAAAAGTTAAAAAAATTTCAACTTCATAATGGAACTACTAAAATTAACAAAACACACTGTATTATAGTGATGGAAAACCAAAGGTATCTTTTTTCCTTACCTATAACACAATTATATGAACTTAAAAAATGTATCTGTAAAGCAGGAAACACAGCACAGACTAAATACAAGAATGTCTTCCAGAAGCACGGAGAGTTTAACACAGTCTTATCCTAGTATGATTTTGTGAGAAATCAGATGTATTGCTTTAAAACCATTGCTGCAGAATAGATTGCAAAATAGTGTCACTCATGAAAGTAGCTCTATCTGCCACTGAGGTTGTGCATTTCAAATGTAGAAAGTTAAAGCAGTCTTCACAAGTAAAGCTTGCTTTCATTTTTATACCTTTCCCCAAAGCATGCACAGATCCAATCTTTTCCATACCAAAATCACCACCGTATTCTCAACATTTGAGTGCTGAATACATTATGCTCTCAAGTGGCTTTAGTTACCTTTTCACTGTGATTATTCCTTAGAGAGGTTTCCTCTTGAAACATGAATCAATGCTTTGCAAATTGAAATTATTATTAAGTGAGAGGACATATAAGCAATGCATTTGTTCCCTAACTTAATAGGAAGGGTGGAGCATAATTATAGAATTTTACCAAATTTCAAATTTAGAAACATGTTATTGGTTCCCCCCCCCTTAACTTACTCTGAAAAATTCTTTTGTTGACCCTGAATCAAGTGTTCCATAGGCAATTTCTGTTTGTTTGGCCAGGTCTTCTGCACTTTCAATGGGAGAGACCATTCGCTCCACCGTGAGGAAAGCAGCCAGGTTAGCCGTATAAGATGATATAATGATGAGTGTGAAGAACCACCAGACTCCTCCAACAATGCGACCTGAAAGGGATCTAAACGAGGATAAGATCATGCACACTTCCTCTTTTCTACCCACACACAGATCTACAAGATGTTTTCAGTGCATATGTAGAATAAAAATTACAGGTGGTTTTTACCATCTACACAAGAATGATTCGTATGTTTTTCTGTAATCTGATGACCTTTATGTTATATTTAAAACACAAGTACCACTGGAAATATGAAAAAATGCATTTGTTGCTGTACCATCAGTAATGTGAAACAATACCTTTCATTCAGCTAAGGAGAGAGGGCACTTGCTTATGTTCATGATCACATTTTCGCCCTCATTTTTCAGTATCTCTGAAGTCTATGGCATTTTGATTTAGTTGGCAGTAATGCTGCTTCTCTTAATGGTACAATACATCTGGACTAAGACAGTCTGTTAAATTTCCTACACATTGGCAGATACCTTTCAGGAGAATGAGGAGAGAGAGAGAGAGAGAGAGAGAGAGAGAGAGAGAGAGAGAGAGAGAGAGAGAGAGAGAGAGAGAGAGAGAGAGAGGCCAACCTTGCTGTTTTCCTCCCCTCAGAGTTCTGCAGGATGGATGACCAGAGAATTGGGCTAAAAGTCTCCAGAGCTGAAGGACTTTTTCACCTGATATTTCACTTCTGAGTTGAGTAGAGGATTTGCCATGTCCTAAATTACATCTTTATACCAATAAAAAACCTTGCACCCTTTCTTTCTATCAGAGACATGAAAGTATAATCACACAGGGAAAGTTGAAATGAGATGAATGAAAAAACCCAGTCAATATTTGTAATCAATTTCACTCATTGCAATCATCAAATTATTTAAGATTCTTGTCTACCTTTCCTCCCTTCCTTCATTTCTTTATTTCTTTCTTCTTTTGAGACAGGGTTTCAGTCTCCTTTGTAACTCACTGTCTAGCCAAGAATGTTCTTGAACTTTCAACAGTCCTCCTATTTCAACCCCCTGGGTGTGAGCCATCATATAAGACAAATAGTTTTAAGAGATTTGCTTAAATGTGAAGAAGCACTTCTTATTTTGTTAAACTGCTCTTGTTGCAATGAAAGTGGTATGTATTAGTTTTACTTAATACTTGCTTAACCTTGATTTCCACAAACCATTATTTTATTGGCTTTATCACTGCATTATTTCAGGGTATTAATTCAGAATCATGTTATTGGAATTTAAGATATTATAGTTTTCCTTGGTCTTAAGCAATGTTGGCTTTATTTTGGCCAAAAGACAGTGTAGATTTCTAAGCCAATATACTTGTGATGCTAAAATAAAACCAATAATCACAGTCAACATTTTGCTTCTCATACTTTCAGCTGCTTCTTATGTAGGAGAAATCAGGTATATTTCTTCCAACAAGTTGCAGTATTGGTGAATGCAGTCAATGGCATCCAAAAGAAAGAAGCAAGGACTCCATAGATGAAGACACAGATTCAAATATGACATATATCTGTTACAAGCCACACTGACAAATGCTTTAGGAAATTCCATAGCAGAAATCTTTCTTAAGCTACTAGAATTGAGTATCAAATTCAACATTCTTCTTCTTCTTCTTCTTCTTCTTCTTCTTCTTCTTCTTCTTCTTCTTCTTCTTCTTCTTCTTCTCTCTCTCTCTCTCTCTCTCTCTCTCTCTCTCTCTCTCTCTCTCTCTCTCTCTCTCTCTCTCTCTCTCTCTCTCTCTCTGTGTGTTTGTGCCAGAGGTTGATGTTTGGTGTCTTCTGCAATCATCTCCATCTTATTTTTGTGAGATGAGAGAACCCAGAGTGTGTAGACTCAACTAGACAAGCTAGCCAGCAACACTCAATGATCTTGCCTCAGTCTTCCCTTGGCTGTGCTTACAGGCATGTCCTTATGCCTAACATTTGATGTGGCTACTGGGGATCTGAACTCAGATACTCAAGCTTGTGCAGCAAAATACTTTACCACTAAGCCATTTCCACAGTGCCTACACCATATACACACACACACACACACATATATATATATATATATATATATATATATATATATATATATATATATATATATATAATTTGATATAAGGTTTTCAATTTAACCTAGACCTTACCAATTTCAGTAGACCAGTCAGCAAGTCCCAGGGTTCCTTCTCTCTCTGCCCTCCAAGTGCTGGATTTACAGAACATGCCACCGCACCCTCTTTTATGTGTGTTCCTGGATCTGAACTCATCTTCTCAAGCTTGTGTGCATGCATTTTAACCCCTTAGCCATTTTCCCAACCAGAATTTTGGACGATGAGTCACAATAGCAAAGCTAGGAACATTGATTTTTGAAAAAGAAACAGCATGAAATTGAATGCCGGTCTACAGTTTTGATTTTTGTTACACATCTGCCAAACTATTGAATTGAAACATTAATACAGAATGATTTGTGGGAGTGTCATTGGATTGTATGCATACTTACTTTTCTATTATTAAAGTTAATCTTTATGATGAATCTGTGCTTTGTGCTTGCCTAGAAGAAATTCGTTATGAACACATTTAATTCAATTTGAACATTGCAATTTGGTTTCTGCATTTCAAGTAGTGTTCTGCCTCCAGAAAATAGAAGACACAAAGAGATACTCCAAAAAACATTTAAAATTGCATAAGAATTGGTGAAGAGGATGAGTTTTGAAACTAACCTTGGTGAAATGTCACATCCTTGCTGCATAAAAGCACCCAGGGAAAACCAGAGGCTGTTAAAGATGCCGAACTCATTGGGAGGTTGGTCGCTGGGTCCTTCCTTTCCATCCTCGGGTTCTTCCGTGTGCCACTCATATGGGCTAAACCTACTCACTAGGAACAAGACCACGCTGACACCAATGTAGGCGAAGACTATGCACATCCAGATCTCATAGGCCAGAGGGTCCAAGAAGGAAAACACTCCTGGTTTAGATTTCTGAGGCTTTTTGATCATGATCGATATGCCCAAACTCATGAAGGGCTTAGAGAAGTCAATGACCTCCTCTCGGACCAAAGTGATTGTGAGAGGGGCGATAGCAATCTCGGCTTTCTATAAGAGAAAAGACCATGGAAACACAGGTTAATGGCTCTCCTGAAGAAATTTGCACTGGAGTGATCCAAAGTTTACAAGTCATGCATACATTGCACTGTTTTTGCAGTGCCAACAGTGAATAATCCAATTTACATCAAATCATAACACAAATAATATTTGTTTTCATAATATATTACTGTTATTACACAAAACTTTTGTTGGACATCAGCTTTTTTTGGGGGACAGTGTCTTGCTATTTGGCACAGGCTGGCCTGAAACTTGCGATCCTTCTACCTCAGGCTCCAAGTGCTGGGATCACTGCATGCACCACCATATCCAGCTGCACAACAAATTCTCATGGGTGCTAGCAGTTAGATAAAAGGATGAGAAAGCAGAAAGAATAGATGTGAAAAAGTGACAAACTCAAATTACCCTTATTAGCCTTTAAGGATTGGGGACAGGCCAGGGGAAGAGTGGTAATCTTTCTGCACGGTGAATTTCTAGGCTAGAAACACCACTATGCTAGTCTTCTCTGTTTCATTTGGAGTGTTGCCACAGATTCATGGCTTGGCCATACTTAAATATTGTGAAGAACCTTTCTTATTTATTCCTGTACAACTCTGACAAAACTAACCATTGCATCTGTTTGTGCACTCACAAAAATCTGGAAGTCAGCATTTATTTCCTGTTATGTCCAAGCTGATTTTTCCCTTCCATATTTTTAAAAAGGATTTGAGAAAGTATTGACCTCAATGCTTAGATATTACGATCACAAGACCCCATCCTCCTTGGACAGAGAATAGTATCAAAGTACCATTTGTTCATTTGTTAAACTCTCGATAAAATCTTTAAAAAAGCTCACGATATTAATCAAGAACAAATGTATTAGGAATCCTTTTCAGATATTATGACCACAAGACCCCATCCTCTTTGGACAGAGAATAGTATCCAAGTACCATTTGTTCGTTTGTTAAACTCTCTATAAAGTCTTTTAAAAAAGTTCATGATATTAATCAAGAACAAATGTATTAAGAATCCTTTTCTTTGGAGCTTAAAACTCAGTATGAAAATGTCAACGATCCCTGTGGTCAAATACAGCTTGCTTATTATATTTTATCTTTAGTTTTTACCCTCATCTAGGGTCATCTAACCAGTCAGCAATTCTTCCTCAAGGATATAACACTGATTGATTTATAATGTCAAAAAATTTCCTGTTGTTGCTGAGATTTGAGCGACTGTACTGTACCTTGTAGAAAATGTTTTTTTTGCTTCAAAGTCTGAAAAGCCTGATGCAGTCATGAAACTATTGAATTGCAGCTCTGTTTGGGAGAGCAGTTCCTCTGTGCACCTTTCCGGTGTTCTCATCCTTTCTTTACTCCTTCCTAGGGAAGAATGACTTTATATGTCATTCATTTTAAAGAGGTCATGTGAGGATTCAACACAGAGGAGGATGCTTGGAAAGTGAAGTCAGTGGGATATGCATTGTCTTTTAGGTAATTTCATACTACACTGCATGTGGATGTTACTTCCGTTGTTTACCCAAAGCACAGAGCTTACAGTTAACTGTAGGTTTGAGCTCTGGACATTTGCAATATCATAACATCACTGCCATTTAATAACTGTCACTTTGATTTTGACACTGCAGTCCTTGCTAAAATGAGAAGCCTTGATCTTGCTCATTCAGGCAGGAATGTCTGGGTTGTTCTTGCCCTTGGCTACCAATGAGTGCACTTAGTATCTGGTTAGCCCAGGGGAAGGGCATATGGCATGCTGTGTGGGAGGCTTGCTTTGGAAAACATTCTAGCTTTCATGCACTTCTCTGTATGCTAGAATGAAAAATAAAAAGGTGCATTACATACAGTTAAAATTCATTGTGATCTGCAGTGTTATAAGAACTTCACATGATTGATGAATATTTTATAGAACTTCAAGTACTATTGTGATCATCAGTTACTTAAAAGCTATTTCTGAGTGATTATGTATATTATAGGGATTCAAATCACTAGATAACATGATGACCCACTTTCTCCTATTGAAGGGATTTGTTCCTACTACTATCAATTCAGATTACTAATGGATTTTTATAGTCCTGTGGTGTAGCAGCATAAGGCGAGGCTCATCACACATAGAAAATTAAAGCTTCTTTTTTATTGTTGCTGCTGGTTCTTTGTTTTATATAGGATGGCATATTCTGACTTTTTATCTCTTTTCAGATTTTGAAGTTGTCAGTCTCATTTTCATTACTTGCGAGTTACACTTCTAATGAAATAAGGAAATATTTAGGTACAATTTATGTCTTTTGGAGAATACCTATTAATTAAACAAAACAGCAAGACATTTAAAAATTGTTTTGTGCCCAAGTGAAAAGAAGTTTCAGGCTGATGTAAGTAAATTCTTCAATAAATGGATTTGCTTACCCCATAAACAAGTTCTCCTACCATCCCATTCCAGATTTTTGTGTCTGCGTCCCTTGCTCCGTATTTTCCATCAGGGACAATGGCAATCTTATACTTGATACCAATATGTTTTGCAATTTCAGATGCCAAATCTACACAGTATCCTTCATACTTGTCATTGCCTTCAAACATTTCATGATTTTTCTTGTACATAACATATGGGGATTCCTATAATGAGAGAAGTAGAACTGTAAAGGAGAAATTATAAAACATTTAAAAACCTTTATGTAAATATCCAGCTTAATATTTTGACAAATATTATATTTAATACTGGCACACATATTATTTTGTGTGGCTAGAAATTACTAGTTAGATAAACATACAAATAGAATTATGTCATTTATGTTGGATGTTAAAAATAAGATCCTCAAAATGGTTCGTGAAGGATTATTCTACCACTGTGACTTTAATAGAAAACATCATTAGTGATTTTCTAGAGAAGCATTATTTCTTTGGTACTGAAACTGGTATTTTCATTTTTTTTCACGAAATAAAAGGCTATTTAGTGGTCACCCTTGTATAGTAAAAGATTTATTTCCTATCATATCTGTTCAGATCCTGCATTTTAAAGCCATATTCAATGGTGACTTTCATTTGTAATGTGCTATTACATTTTTTTCCCTTTGATTGCTAACGTCAAGCAAAATGCCTTTTACAGAGCAAGTACTTGCTAAACAATTGTTCAAAGAAGAAAATAATAGCATTAAAAACTTACATATTTAGTTACTTGCATTAAATCTGCTTTTCTCTTATCCTATCTTTTGATTTAAAAAAACATATTCTATGACTTTTGAGTCTGTTAATGAAACATAACTCTAATGGATGTTAATAATTTTTCTATAATTGTGATGAATGTACACTTGCAGTAATATTCTCATTGAGTTTCCTAAGAGAGTGAGTTATAAAGTCAAATAGTTTTCCTTGGCTGATAATTATTACTCCGTTTTTAGTACGTGCATGCATTTACACACACACACACACACACACACACACACACACACACACACACACCATGCCATTTTAAGGCTTTAACTAAAAAGGTATGTGGGCCTTCAAATCCTCGATTTTATTAAGAACACCTAAGTCACCAACCAAAAGAGAGTTTGGTAAGTGTGAAATATGGGTAGGACTCCTGGTCACACTTGGTGTTTTCAAATGAAGTCTAATTAACCATTCTGCCTACCACATCATTGAGATCATGTAATTACAGTCTATAAATTATACTGTAACCTCAAATTGTTGATTGTTTCTGAGACTCTTTTAGTTCTGAAAAACTGGCAAGTGAAGCAATTGAATCTGCTCTTGGAGTTTATGGTTTGAAAGAACCACACTTTGTACAATGTCGCAGTACACAACCAATTCTGACTTGGTTTCTAAGTACTTTTTAAATGTAGACTCCCATTTGTGAAACTTAATCAAATGTGTTAATTACATAACATATCTTCTCAAAGAGATGTCCTGCATGATTCTACAGTGTGAAATTCTCCAAGATTGGCTTTTTTTTTTTTTTACTATTTTCTTAAATTCTGTCTCTGGTTGTCACAGACAAGTGACCCAGAGGGATCCCATTTCTTTGCATTGGATGAATATTCTAACAACAGAGTAGGCTGAAAAATGTCTCCAGTTTTAAAATTAAGTCAAACAATTGTCCCTCCTTTTGTTAGATATGAAGTTATTATCTTTCATAAAAGTTCTGCAAGTTTAAAATGCCTTTCTAATTGTGAATGCGATTTTCAAGATGGGTGACTTGTGGCAGAGGAGTGAATTCTAAACTTTGCTGAAATGTGCTAGTAGCTATTATGAGCTGATTTTTTATTTCTGGTTTTGAACACAGGAGCTATATATTTGTAAAATGGAACATTAAACAATCTAATGAATGTGTTTGTACGTTTAGCATGTCAAACTGCAACAAACTTGATATTTCTTCAAAAGGTGAATACTTAGTACTATCATTGGCCCCAAGATTGAAGATCAAGGCTAAACAGTCTGGAAAAATTGAATACTTAGAATTTCTGCCCCTTAAATATGTACATTACTGCATTAATTTGTGAATAGAAGTTGCTCTGGTTAGTAAGTAATCAAATTTTATAAATCTGTTCTATATTATATCAAAAATGATCTGTTTAATTAAAACTGCATTTTAGAATATATATTAAGCCTCTACTGTGTGCCAGGTCATTGGTTGGGATGTAAGGCATACAAAAGAAACAAAATTTACCACTGTCCAGTCCCCCTGATGTGAAATTGACTTTACATTCTCTGTGATAAGGGAAAAAGAATGTGAGTAGTGGGGAACAATCAATGTCATGGTATGCTGACCTTCCAGTGCTTCCTGAACAGAAATATTATGGCAAAGTTTTTAAATGAGAACTTCTGCTCAGGTCTTCCAAATGGAAGCAAATGTTGACTCTAAGCAAGTAGGTCACCTCACTGATGCAGACATATTCATGCATGGATGAAATACTTATTTAGTGTGTTTTTTTTTAGTTTCTGGGTCCCATAGGTTTTTGTTTCCCTTGAATAAGGTTAGAAAAATCTGTAACCTACTGAAGGCATTGATGAGAAACTATGTTGAATTTTTGTACAACCAGATCCATAAATAATGCCTGAGATTCAGAATCAAAGATACACATGCTAGAGAAACAAAGTGATCCCAACCTAGGGCTTGGGGAAGCCCAAGGAGAGGAGAGCTGAACTCCTGCACAGGGTTGTCAGGCTTGGGAAGCTCTACCCACTTTCTCTGAGTTTGTCTCATTTTGCCTTTCTTTCCTGTCTGATCCATACGACTAGACAAACCTTGACATTCAACCCTTACTGCCCCGTTTCAGATCTGACATCTTCTATGCATGTACCTCTTTAAACATTACCTACGAAGAAGTTGAGGTGATATAAAGTGTTCCGGTTACAAAAGGATGAAAAAGATGCAATATCTTTTCAGTATAATAAAAAAATGAATCATAGCAAACCAATCAGGGGATTTGTGGGATATAGTTGTCAAACAACTTGATGGAGTCCCAAGTGTTCAATTGAGAGAAGCAATGAAAAAATAAGAGGAATGAAATATAATCTTTTACTTTCATTAGAGAGCTACCATCTTTATTACCAAGGACTGTGCTTGGTGGGACATTAATTCCTTAGGAGTTATTTCACGTGCATTACTTCTCAGTGATTATGAGTTCACTAAGAGCAACTCCAAAATAGATGGGGCTCTGTTACCTGAGGAGAGGAATCACTCTCTGTCTGAAGTTGCTACAACAGGGCTTGTTTAGGAAAATGTTAGCATATATGAATTAAGATGATTTTCTGTCAATTTAGTCTGTTTTTCCTATAGCATACTTTTTGCAATACTTGAATTTTACAAAAGAAGCCATATTGAAACAAACTCCTTTTCAGAAAGGCTTCATAATTTTGTAAATAACACAAACACAACCATTACATATGGTATTGAGAATAGTCAAAATAATAAACTGAGCAGCATTGACTAAGATTTCCTAAGTGTTTTTTTTTTCTCTTCTGCAGGGAATCTTAATGGAGATGGATAACTTAGTCCATTAACTAAGTACTGGAAAAGAAAATGCAGATATTATTTGATTCAGAAGTAAATGAGTAGATTTAATAGCTGTACAGTTTTAATTATAGCCAAAAATTGATTTGAAAGCCAATTGTATTACAAATACTTGTGTGGAAAGTGCATGCAGAAGAGGGCACCACTGATGGTTATAATGAAGCAAACAAATAAATTCTATTTTTGATGTATATTTGTATATATGTAAATACATATATTATGTTTATATGGCCATATTATTATTTATGTATATTATTATGTATGCCCACGTATACTTTTATAGTACACATGCAAATATTTATATAGAAATGACAGAGCAGCAAATACATTTTAAAAATTAAGAAAAATTACCTCTGGAAAGATCAAGTGTAGTGTGTAAAATTCTACTAGGTTTGCAACATAATGCTGATGCTGTAATGAATAAATTTGGTTTTATGTGAATTTTTAAAAGAATTATAGGAGTCATAAAATGGTATAAAATGTCTCATTCACTGAGTAATGCATAAGTATCCTTTATGTTCAGCAGTAAAACAAAAAAGGGCTTGTTTAAAACATCACTGCAATATGTATTATTAATTTATTCATTTTGTTATCCAAAGTAGGGTCTCACTCTAGCCCCGGCTGACCTGTAATTCACTATGTAGTCTCAGGCTGACCTCGCACTCACAGCCATCCTCCTACCTTTACTTGGCGTGTTGGAATTAAATGCTTTCACCAACACATTGTCCCCCCACTTTTGTTTCCCTAGTGTGTTCAATAGCCAAGGAACGTAGATAGATTCATTGCCTCCTCTTCCTCCTGAGTCTTAATGAGCTTTCTTTTCTTGAATTGCTGTGCTTATCAGTTTCTGCTTCCCGAGGGTGCGTACAGATACTACTATGGAGGCAGCGAGTGAAATTGGCATGATCACAATCCCATGCGTATCGCATTTGTACAACAGTTAGTCAAGACATATAAAAGTATGATAGTGTCAATTTTATTTTCTAGTTAGATCTAACTGTTGTAATCAGTATGTTACGTTTAACTCTATTCATGTAGAATAAATCCATCATTAAAATAAGATCACACTGTAAGAGAAACTGCATTTCAAGAGCATAAAAGATAATTCCACATTTTATTTTAGATTGAGAGTTACTGTAATCATGGATTATGGTTCCAATCTACTTTATCTTACTTGATATAAATTTCACTCAGTGAAGTATTTTTGGTGTCTAAAATATCTAGCAGACGCTCAATAAATATTTATGAGTGAATAACTGAATTTGTCAATCAATTTTATTTAACAATGACAAATAGCACAGTGTTTCAACATATAAATAACAGCATACACAAAGGAAAGACAAATGTAAAAACAGCAATACCATATAAATTTTGATTAAAATTCATTATTTCCAATTGCTCATACTCAGCTTTTTCCTGTATCTAGATATCTGTATTGCACACATTACAACTCTAGCCAACTGTATTGGGTGTTTTCAAATGAGCTTCAGGGACTGTTACATGCAGGTGTCAACATTTATTCATTTATAAGGAGTCATATTTCTTTCAAATTAATGATGTGTTAGAGTTGTTATCAGTCCTATGCTACCACTTTCAACAGAAGCAGTTACAAAGAACACTTCCAGAAAGAGGTCTAGTATTTTTAAAATTACTGAATGGTTATATGATTGAAAATGCCAGATATATTATTTCAGTGAAGCTTACACATCCTTATCACACTGTTTTGATAGCAAATATATTGATATCATTGCTGTCAGATAATTTTACCGAATATTCTTCATATACATAAAAACAACTTTTTTAGTCATTTCACCAGTGTTTTGATAGCATGCTTCCTGAAAACTAGCCATGCTAGGAAAATCAATTCAATATTGTGGTACCAATGATTATATAGACCACCTTTTCACAACAGGCATGGGAGAAAATCCCATGTTATCGCATGAATTACATAATACCTTCATTTCACAAAACAGGCAAAGTTCAAAAAAAATCTAAAGAAAACAATTGTATATATTCAGAAATCAAGCACACAAATTCAGAGAATTTTTTTAACTTTTAGAAAATCTACCCTTAGAAAGAGAAGTGATATAATTCCATCATTCATGAACCATGACCTCCTTTTAGGATAAGGGAACTGGCATGCTAGATTCACTAAAAGATTCTCTTTCAATATCTATTTTCTTGAGAAAGATGAGGATTGATTCTTCCTTTTTTCTAGTATCTCAGAAAAGTCACAGACATTTTTTAAACACATTGTTTAATGGTAGTCCAGAGTTGGTCATCCAAGGAGAATCTTACATGAAAAATAAGCTTAGTTTTACTACACAGGAGAACAAGACTGGAGCCTTAGTTAGGAATGGTCGAATAGCGGAGATCTTTTTCTTCTTGGTCAATTTCTTAAAATAGGGTTCTTCATTAGAGGCTGAAAAGAGGAGGACTGTACTGAAGTATGAATTTCCATTACTGTGTCTCTTTAGGAAATGAAATATATATATCTATATATACTGCTTTTCAAGTCCCATGCAATTCTTATTACACTATTAAGTTAAAAGGTTCACAAAACACTGCTGGGGCTGGTTTGCTTTCTAAATTCATAAATTCCAATCAAGTTTTGCCAGATTACATTATATTGCAAACTGGTGATCCCACACATAGGGAACTAACTGTAATTTATGAAAACCCCTCAGGGCTTTTTTCATGCGTTGACCTCAATATCAGTTTTAGAAACAACTAGACATTACTAAAAACTAATGCTAAAAATTAAAAATTATATTAGCTAAAAACTCAATTATATAAATTCTTCCATTTTATTTAAAGTCAAGCCTTCCATTCATAATCATATGGTTTGCTTGAAAAAACAGTGAGCTGAGTATGCATATAGTTTTAAATTTAAAAAGCCACCGATTGTTCATCTCCATTGACTCCCATTGATTCTAAAGGACAAGTTTGGCATCGTAAAAAAATGTATAGGATATGTTATTCTTCAAAATAGAATTCTATATGAACCTCTTTGAAAAAGCAGCCTGAAAATTTAGAGTATTTTTGTTTGATGATACAGTGAAACAATGTAAACATAATTTTCTGAATTCTTAGATGGCCACAAATAATGTGCATCCCTTATTGGTCAATGAGAAAAATAATCGGTGGAGAAGACCTTTTTACACATAAAATGTCAATATGAGACAGAGTTAATTTCTAAACATTCAGTTATATAAATCAATCCCCATTAAAATCTTTACAGTCACATCTGCACTATATAAACAGACAAGGGAAACAATTCTTCAATGATTATCTGAAAATGATCATTTTAAACACCATTAACTACTATGACACTGATGTTTTTTACAAACACAATATGAATAATATGGTGCTTTCTTTTGGATCTTTGTTTTATGATTGGATGTTGGCTTTTTCACATTCATTGTTTTGTGTTTGGATCTCAGGATTTCATACAATTCCAGCTAGAGTTTGACAATCTCAATTTTCAACATCTGAACATTTTTTCCAAGAACAAGAATTCAAACAAGTAATACAAGCAAAGATAATCAAAGTACTGAATGTACTCAAAGCTTTGGACAAACTTATTCAAAGACTCAGTAGGCTTTGGTGGGCTACAACATTTATGCCACCAATACGATTTAGCATTTACCCTCCCTGTTCATCTTAGCTGGGGAGTTAAAATTGTCTGTAGATGAGACGGAACACCAGAAAGCATAGACCAAAACTTACCATAATTGTGGTTACCACCACTGTTCTGTTCTCGATAGCTGCTGTGTCATTGCCGAGAGTAGGTACATCTTGAATCAAGACTAATTTGTCCATGTCATTCCAATAACCAACCTGCCAGATGGAGACATTACTTAAAAATCTACCTTCTGAGAGTTTATTCTAGTCCACTTTGGAACAATAAAATATGTAACTAAGTAAGCACACCAAACAAATTTAAAATGCAAATGAAAATATACTTTAAAATTGGTGGTAGACCAGTTTTCTTTATTTTTAAAATGTATTATTGTGGGCTTAGCAAATACACAATTCACAATCATGGTGTAGCCAAAAATGACAGAGTAAGTGTGGTTCCAAAAGAATAGATTCCAGAGAAACCTCATGTACTCTGATTTGTCTGAAGAGAATGACTGCTATCGCCCAAAATAAATGGAAATGATTTCATAAATAAAGCTAGGATAAAGCCAGATTTATGAAAGATAATTTCATGCAAAGAAAAATTATATGTGAAGCATAAAATATATGCATATATCAATCTAGTCATACTTTTTTGTTTGATACAATCTGACTACTACATAACAATACTATTTCTGAAACACTAGGTCATAGAATATTAATCAGGATTTTTCACTTTCATAGTGTGCATTTTGAATTTAAACCTCATTATACCATTTCCTGAACTAGAAGTGAAATACTCTTCCATTAAAAAAAACAACACTATTAGTTAAGTACCTAAGGAAGTTATTAGTGTAATGGCTCTTACTTGACACTTAGTTTTGTTTGGTTTATTTGTGCCGTTACATGATAACAGCTATCATGCATGGATTCTTTGCTCCTAGACAGATATGTGTGCAATACTTGTTTTGCTATGCATCTTAAAGTTCATACACAAAATAAATTAAAAATAATTGCCCCTATTATCCACACTTTAGAAACGTACAGTCTTTTTAGACAGCTAAATTATGCAAGGTCACTGTCTAGCATGGTGAAAATTTAAAACTCAGGTGTGTACGACAGCCACTCTAACCACTTTTATTGTTATGCTCTACGGGCTCCAAAATGAGTGCTCACTTAATGCTTGCTGAGCTTCTGAGTTCTTAATGGTGTTGCTAAAACTCATAGTTTTCCAGAAAAACATATGTACTTGCTCATTGGTCTGCATTCACTATTCATTCTACTAAGTTTTGGAAATCTCTCTTCCTACTCCAAGAATCTTAACTGCCATGTCACTATTTATGGATACATTTCAACAACATCAGTTTTAACAAGTGAAAAAGAGGGAATTTAGTGTTTTATATATATATGTCATAAAGAGGTGATAAATCAGACTTAGTCTACTTTTTGGTTTAATCTTAAATTATGGTATGTATAAATGCAGTGATTACTTTAAGTTGTTCATGTGAATCCACTTCTAGTAGACAATTAGTAATTATGTGAAAATTTTAATTTAAAAAATGAATATATATTTGAAGCAGCTCCTTTCTTAAATTCCTAAATGTACTTAACCAAATATCAGTAGCTTCTTATTAACTGTCCTTTCCACATTACAGGTGGATGCTATGAAAATGGCTTTTCCAATTTACCCCTCTATTCTCATGCAGACACCCTGCAGATTTTCTGTAAAGAAGTTTTTTCTTTATTAATGAGTGTAACTAGAAAAAAAAAATCACAAATCTGGGATTCATTTTTGGAAAACTTAACTACTGTAAGACTGAAATCTTGCATTTAAATTGAGTGACCAAAAGATTCCTCTCAGGAGAAAAAATACAAAAAAATTACAGTATGCAGCAAAATTTTTTGTCTTTGTAATTCCAGTGAACATAGAAAAAAATCCACACTTTATAATATGGGCCCAATCAAGGGCAGATGCATGGGATCATGGATTTATTGGAAATTATAATCCACAGGTATCATTTCCTAAAGAAAGGAATGCTGAAGTTGAATCTGGAACACCACCTGAAATGGAATTTTTTTCTCCTTTTCCCCAGCATTTTATGTTTTATTAAACTTTTCTCCAATCTGAATTCATTTAGTCAGACTTATATGTAGGAATTCTTTTCCCTAGAAATTGAAAATGGATGTGTTTTGTGATGGAAGCATAAAAACAACAAAAACCCCAACAACAACAACAACAACAACAACAACAAAAAACAGCAACCATGGAAGCATTTGAATCATTAAACTTGCAAAAGATGTCTGAACAATATCTTTGGATTCTCAAAGGGGAATTTTGTTCAAACATGAATAGATTTAAATGTTAGATCAGGTCTCTTCACGTATGGTGGACCTAGCCTACGATAAATATAAGGTTAGGGTTGTGATTTAGGGGTTATAAGGAGACTCTACTCTAGTCAAAATAGGTTTCTTGGAGACCTGCTTTGATCTGAGCTGTCCTTGGAAAGTTCTGGCTTAATTCTCACGGCAGTGCCAGATGGAAGTCTGACAGTTTTGGGACAGATAGTGAGCAGTGTGGAGACAGTAAGCTCTGGGGACACTGAGGTTTTCAGGACCATTTCAGCTGCACCATTTTTCAGCCTAAGATCCCTGCAGAGGTATTTATACTCTCTGAGTCTTACTTTTCTACAAATTGATGATGAAATGCAAAAATGGACCAGTTTTCTATAATAGTTTCTGGCATATAACCTAATCTCAATGAACAAAATTTCTACAATTAAGGTTTCCTGAACTCATGCAAGTCTGGGCATGGAACATTCTGGAACCCTGGAATAATAACCCTATGATGATAAGAAAATTCAGCTGTATTTAGGGACCTGGACCTCAGAAAGCGCTTTGTGTCTGGCTTAATGAGACGTTCAGTGAGGTTTCCTGTTTTGAAAGTCAGACAAACTAATGGGCCGATTCTCTGATCTATGTTCAAAGCTGACTCCCTCGTTGGCAAGTGTTCAAGTTACAGGAACGATTGCTTACTTCTCAGGCATGTTTTTCCCCAGCACGGTGCTTCTCAGGGGTGCTCATTTTTAAGTTTAATATTCCGGACAGAATGCCCGAGTTGATTGTTGCCATGGGAAAACAAAGACAGATGAGTCTACACTATTCTACACTTCATTTTTCTCTGCGCAGTCTTGGATGCATGTCATCTGGAAGTGTTCATCACTCTCCCAGTGTACTTCTAACTTTCTCCTTGAGAAGCCTTCATTTGTTCAGCAGGCCATGAAAAGATTCAGTACTATCAACACCCACTTAGAAATATTGCTAGTTAGCACCTGCTTCCTACTCCTATTTTTCTTTCCATTTTATAGAGAACCTTCTGCCTTGCTGTACTTCTGCTTTGCAAGTTATAATGTTGGCTTCTGCTTTCCAAAAGCTTCTGCTTAAAAGATGACCCACCCAAGCAAGATCTGAGTGTGATGGCAAGGTGGCCTCCTGTCCCTTTGCCTTCACCTGAGTGACTGGTGTTGGGTCTGTGGGGTGATCGCTCTGCACCAGGTTAGCAGAGGGGTTGTCTGTGGGCCACCAGAGTGAGTAAGGTGGATGGCTCCGTGGAGCCCCTGAGTTTCCTCTTGGGATAAATGTCTCCTTCCTTTGCTGGAGGTGTTTCCTACCCTACTGTGTGTTAGCTGCATGAAAGTAGATGCCACTGTGAGGCTGGCAAATTAGAGTTGCTTTTTATGGCAGCTCCACAGATGCAGATGTTCATCAGCCACAGACTGGAACAAAACAGCTGGAAAGCCTTTGCCATCTTCCATCTATGTCCTCGGCTGTCCTGCCTTGAAGCCTTTTTTCTGTTACCACCTGTCTGAACTGTCTTCATAGTTAAATTTAAACCCACCTCCTCCATGCAGCCTGCCTTGATAAGTTTTTCCCTCATCGGCAAGGGATCTCTTCCACTTCGATTCCACATGGCTTCTCTTCAGTGCCATATGGAATTCATACTCTACCTCACTGAAGAATAAACTGAAAGGTCCTAGAGTCAGGCATATCTGAGTTGAAAACCCTTGCATTCTCACTTATGGGTATTAGCCAAATAATCATAACTTATTGGGACA